>JAGFMW010000204.1:0-257493 GCA_021030935.1 Astrothelium subdiscretum
AAATTTGTAAAATTTTAGCTACAAAAAATAAATCTAATATATTTTTTGTGTTAGATTTATTATTCAATTCTAATATTTTAGTTTAGCGCGAGAGTAATATAATTAATATAGATATCTAAAAAAAACTATACAAAATAATTAATTTAAATAGCAAAACTATTCAAATTTAAATTAATTCAAATCTATTAATATTTTTTTGAACTATAATAATTAAACTATATTTATATTTGAAGTCTAATTCAAAATTAATTAATTTAACGAATTCTAAATAATCACCAAATTTATCTAATAACAATATTAATAATAATTCTATTTTTTTTAATAAAATATCTACTAATAATTTTATTTAATTATTTAATAGTCCACAATTATAAAAATAATATAGACTATTTACAAAATATATCAATCTCACTATAATATTAAATAAAATTGAGAAAAACAATATTGAAATTTTAATCACTATAGTATTTATTATAGACTTCAAAATTTTATAACAAAAGAAAATAATTAGTTTATTAAAACACAATATTTTTGAATTTATTGATTTACTAGATATTTTAGAAAATATTCAAATATTTAAATCTCAATTTATTAATAAAATTAAACACTCTAATATCGAATAGATTTATAAGAAATTATAGCTAATTATACAAATCTATAACAACAACAATAAAAGTCTAATATTAATTAAATTTTTAATAATTCAAAAAATTAATCAATATTTTATATTTTGTTTAGTCTCAATATTTACTATCAAAAACTATAAATTTTATTTTTATAATATTTCGCAAATCTATATATAATCAATTTTATAATTATAACGAGAAATATATATTTAATTATCCCCAAAATTTGAGAATTATCAAAGCAATATTATAAAAATAATTCGATTATTATATAATATTTTTAAAATTAGCAATTATTGATTTAATATCTATCACAAATATTATATTAAACAATTTGTAATAATATTTTCAATTTTCAATTTTTATTTTCTCTACAACAATTATAGTTTAGTAGATTTACAAATCAATAATATTTTGTTGCTAAATAATAAAATATTAATTATTCGCGAATAGAGTAAATTAAATTCGATTAATTTTTTAGCTAAAAATTATAAAATATTAATCGCCAAACACTTAATTAAATTTAATAACAAAATTATTAATAAAATTAATAATAATATTAAACTAAACCAAAATCGATAAATATTTAATATTGTTTATATTAATTTTACAAATTTTATCAATACACGCAATATTAAAAAAAAAGCAATATCTATATTAAATCAATTCGTTGCTTAACAAGCTTATAATATTTATATAACTATTATCTATTAATTAAAAATAATTTTCGATTATAATTTTGTTGTATAGTGTATTAATTTAATAATCAAAAATATTACAACGCTAAATAAACAAATCAAATAACAAATAAATTATACTAAACAAAATTTAATTTTTGTTTTATTAAATATTGAGTGTCTATAATTTTTAATATTTACTAATATTTTATTTATTAACAACAATAATTTATTTTCACAAATAAATTATATTATTGTTTTTTTTAATAACTAGTATATCAATATTATTTATTAATTTTCTATTAAATACAAATATATTATAAGAAATATATTGATAATAAAGTTATACGCTATAATTAATAATTTTGATTTAATTACAACTATTAAATCAATTTTAAATAAAATTCTCGATATCAATTTATTATTAATAATCTATATTAATTTCAAATTCTTATTCGATTATTTTGTACAACTAAATATTATTATAAAAAAGCGTCTAATAATTGATTTTATATATCTATATTAGATTTACGAACGGCAAGAAATAGCTAAAATCAAATAAATCACTAAAAAAACTAATTCAACTAATACTATAACAAAATATACGAGTTTAGCTACACTAATTTATTTTATTAAAACGAATAGAATTAATATCGAGAAACAATATTAAATAAAGAGATCAAAAAAGACACAAAAAGCAAACAAATAGATAGAATTGAATAATACTATAAAGAGTAAGGACTAGAGCGTCAAGGCCAATTTTAAAGAAGGCCCAATATTGAATTAGCCACTTTCTAGGCTTCTTATTGGCTAGCAATGTCGATCAATAGTGTGGTGGATTATTTGGATTCTCTACCCTCACCGTCGATAGGGGTAATTCGGTCACGTGTTCACCACCTAGATATCTAGCCACGTAGCCTAGCACCTAATAACAACATGCTTCACCCACCGACCTGATTCACCCTATTAGATAGGACGTGAGTACGGGTCCCGGGTGTAGCCACAGTAAGATTTGGTACAATCTGCGAGATGGCAAATTTCAGCTTTCTGACTCCTTCCAAGCATCTCTTGAGCCGCAACGGCATACGTAAGCGTTCGATCCATCCGGAGCACAAAGGAATCGATCGCTGCTCTTTGCCCTGCATCGCATTCGCAACGCCATGGACCCTGAAAATCCTACTGCCAACACATATCTACCGGCGAGGCTTAAGGAACACCTGGCAGAGCCGCAACCACGCGACCATTTTCAGGGTCAACGCGTTCCATAGGCTTGACGGATGGCTGCCGCTGTTTCAGTAGTCGCTTACAATGGAGTGTTGGTACGTATGTAGTGGTGGTGGGGCGCATTGCACGGGCACGACAAGGCAAGGTTTTCTAACAGCAACCTTGTCGGCGCTTTAAACAACAACAACAGTGCTCAGAGTTTGGTGGTTTGTTCCCCAAGGCGAGGCCAAGCAACGCATGGGTGAGAGCGAGGTCTCCAAAAAATTGGCGAAAAAAGGGTCTGCCGATTTACAACAGAGATCATAATGCAGGGACTTCTTTAGGCTTTGAGATCAACGACTGCCCTGGGACATGGGAAACATAGCCGCCGCCGCCTCCTGCATGACGAAACTCTGTCAAGGAGAAAAAGGCATGGTGGCAGCTTGGCTAATTGCACGTTTCTGGCCCGCGGTGATGCCATCGCCGGGAGACGAAATATGGCTGATGTCGATGGCGGCCGCTGTACGAAGCCATGAATGGACGTGGAGACACATCGCAAAAAGTTCTCCCACGATCCCCCGCTTTTCGGTCGACATGGTGTGGATGTGAAGTGGTGATGAAGGCGGCGTTGGCGGGCGTCGGCGGCGGCTGCAGGGCCTTCAACGCCACGAGATTGCAGCCGCAGCCCCTGCCGCCAAGGCAATCTTTGTGGGAGACGGAGCCAGGTTGTCCTTATCGTTCGGGTTCGCGATTTTGGCTAATAGGTCGAGTGCGCCAGGGAACGGTGCAGTCACCGTGTCGGATAGTTACACTGAAAGGAGATTAATCGCAACAACATGGAGGGCGCTCGACCTGCCTATACTATCAGGAAAAGCAAAAATATCAAGTATATTAGGTCGTGAGGTATCGTGGAATTAATGCCGCGATGATCCTGGTTGGAGGAGGGCATTACCTAGCGACCTCCCTAGTCTAATCCTCCGCTCCGTCATCATGCTTTTCGAAAAGGACCGCTTCGAGAAAGAGGACAAGCTTCAGCTCCAACTCGTTTATCTGGTCGGTTCAGCCTGATGTTCGGGTAGCCATCCTGAGTGGAAATCCTTGAAGGAAGTTCGGGGACCCAGAATATGTGTCGGGCAAAAGCTGGGAACCAAAGCCCAAAAGTCATCAGCCATGACCTCATTGGCCTCCATCTCCGCAAATGTGGGCCACGGGGCAGGATGAATCAGGGTCCACGCTAATCTCGAAAGTCGCCCTCCACCCCGACACTTCTGGCACCAACACGAGTCGACAGCAGCGCTGCCGCACGCACCCGGCTCCGCATCCCCTGTCGTCCTGTGCGCCATTGACGCCATTCTTGATCGACGTTGCAGCTTGCTGTTTTCGTACCCATGTGCTGCGAGTGGGGAAGTGTGCAGTGCAGGGAACGGATGCGTGAGAAAAGGGCTCTGTTTTCGGCCGAAGAGCGGTGTACGTACTTTGCCTGTCGTCGGGATAAGCGTTAGGGCTGTCGCCTTATGGTTGCTTGCTGCAAATTGCTGGCTATGACGAAGGGGACCCTGTTGGTTCAGGACGGTATTTGGCGAACTCCAACACGCTGGCACAAGGGTCCTGGAAGGAATGAAATCATCTTTGTGAGCACAGCTGCAGCTTTGTATCACCGGAAAGTAGTGGAAATCGATGACAGCGTTTATCAACTGAGTGAAGCAAAGGTGAACATAATGCAGTCGTTGCTGATTGATAGTTGCCTGATCAAGCACGCAGCTAAATCTCTTCTCTAGAGACATCTAGGAAACTAGTAGTACATGTGTCAATGATGTGTGCCAGTAGAGAAAGGAACGTGACATAGCCATTGTTCCTCCACATTGCTCGTGGCCTTTACCATTGTACGCGGCAGCCAGCTGGCGATTGAGACGCTTCCAACTGATAATGTTACAACAACAAAGTGTCAGGAGCCATGAATTTGGACTGCCTTCGTTGTGCGCAATCTTTCCAACCTTCCCTAATTAACGCCATACAGCTCTGAAACTCTCCATAAAGAATTTCCAAAACATTAATAAGTAGGTAAAGACGCCATGGGTATATAGGGTATAGTAACGACTGGTATTAGGAGGGAGAATTGGACTTTTATCCTGGGATCCCAATGTGTGCTCTGAATACGCTAGAAGGAGCGCATGAGCCATTAATTCGGGCTGCGCATCCAGGGTCGTGCTGAAGAGCCGGTCTTGTGTAGAAAAAAAAAAAGCAAAGTCGTGATCACATGACAAAGAACTGAGCACGAATTTTTTGACTCAATCTTCATCAGGCGACGGATGATCCCGTTCGCCTTTGTGTACTTTTCGGTGTCGTCGGAGATTCGAGACTACGGAGAAGTGTCTCCCGCAACCCTCGACGTCACATGCAAATGCTATAGAATCGTAAGTACAGTCAATGTCAATGACAGAAAAATGTTCGACTTACGCTTCTCGCCAGTATGGCTATACATATGTGTTTGTAGCGAGCTTGGGCGAGTAAATCGTTTGTCGCAGATCTTGCACTTGTGCTTCTTTTGCGAACTGGATGAGACCTTGGAGCTGAATTGGCCCATCATCGACTGCGGTGCTGGCGGACCAAGGTTCGGTCCAAGCAAAGCAGAAGGGCGAGGAAGAGTACGGTTGCCAATGTCGCCAACGGATTCGGATGCCGAGCTGTAGTCGGTGACTGAGGAGTCACCCACAGACCCTTGATAGTATGAGGGGTTGTAGCTGGCTGATGAGATGGACGAGTGTGCGGAATGAGTTGCAGGAAAGCCGTAGGAATCAGTAGAATTCCTGTTGCCGGCATTGCCGTAAATGTTTCTGGGTGTGATGTCTTGGCTCATGGCGACCATGCCCCGGCTGGCATCCAATGCGTCGCTAAAGCTACTGCGTGCTTGTGATTGCGAAAGACTGGTTAAACATTTAGCACTACTCCTCCCAGACCATCTCTGATAAGGACTTACGGATGCGATCCTCGCCTGACAGCGTCTTGCGCATACTCATATGATCGGTTTGAGGGATAGTCCATAGCGTACTGCGGAGCAGAGGTAGGTGCATACGTAGCACCGGTGGAGGCTGCTTCAGCGGCCGAGACGTCACCGGCATATGACCTGGCTGGGTTCAAGACTTCTTGCGGAATGTCCAGTAAGTTTTGCTGTCCGTACATGGCATCTGGTGGAAGACTAATACCTGATCCAATGGGCGCAGAAGTGACCGGAATGCCGGTAGCATAAGGCATTGAGGACACTGCGCTTGACCTTGGGATGGTCTGCTGAGGGCTGCTCTCCAAACCGCTCGGCTGGCCAGCAGCTAGCGTGGATGGATACAATTGAGAAGATGATGACGGTGCAGAGGTCTGCGAAGCCCACGGATTCGTAAACTGGGGTCCCGGAGGATAACGAAGTGGATCGTAACCCATCGTTCCCATTGCCGGTTGTTGACGATTATCAACTGCCATGGCCATCTTCGACGATTGACGAGACGATGATTAGGGGTAAATGCCGATTAATGTACAATCGTATGTGTGTAATGAAACTGGAGAAGGGGCGAAATGATTCGCGCGACGAAACACTGAGATGAACAGGTACACCGGGGTCTTGTGTAGATTACAAGTTGATAAAAAGGAACCCGTTCATACAACAACGCAACGTGGGGAAGACGATCAAACAGAAATCTGATGTACAGGATCAGCGGTTCTCTTTAAAGTCCGCCAGGGAGCTCCCGAGTGCGTGGCCGGTGCTGGGAAGTGATGCAGTCGTCTCAGATGCCGATCACTGCTCGGCTGTCCTTGAGGCCAGGGTATGCGAGGACGAAAGATCCAACGAAGCAACAAGGGTGCAACAGGCCAACAACGGCGTGGCGACTTGCTGTGACGGCGCGATGCTAAGCCCTGGGGCACCTGCACGGGAAGCTGGACCGTGCGGCGAGATTGGAAGGATTCCGCAATGCCAGAAAAGAAAGGAATCTCTGACAGTGGTACAGAGATACCCGACAGGTCGTCAATGATGTGAGCAAAGGAGGCGCGGGTGCAGCGACGATCGGGAAGGCGAGCAGAGGCTGCGAATGAAGCTTCGCTGATTAGTGTGAAGATGGGACTGCGTGCTGCTGGCGGTGCTGATAGCGTGCCAATGGTGGGAGCGACGAGGAGGTTCAATGCTGATTCTTGCTCGAACTGTTTGAATGGTTTGGGACGAAAAATTGCTGATCACGACGTCGTCGAAAGGGGGGCCCTGAAGCGTAGATAAACTCGGGACAACACGATGATGTGGGTGGACTTCAGGCCTCTTGGAGAAATGACGTTTGCTCGCGTCGCTAGCCGGGGAGCTGGCTGAGCAGCCACCTGCACCACCGCGCACCCATCCCAAGCAATCCCAAGCAATCCCAAGCAATCCTGGCCCGCCCTTGCACGCCTCTTCAAGCCATCCCGCCCCTCTTCCTGGCGCCGCTAGAGCTAGCAGCAGCGAGCTCTCCCCTTGGTCGTCACTGGGTGACTTGGTGCCTTCGTCAGGGTCACGCATCCCCTGTCGCCCACCGCCCAATCACCACGAGCGGCCAGCTTGCCGTATTAGGACCCCCGAGCACGAGGAAGAGACAGAGCACTTTACCGCCCGAACCGGCTTTCTGGCTTCTTCACGTCCGGGGTCCCGGTACCGAATCATTTGTCTCAGTCACTGGCTGCAACACCGCCAGCCACTGCTCATATAAGAAAAATTGCCTGCCCTCTCGGTGCAGAGCGCGCTTAGAGCCGACTGGACTAAGCGCAGGGTTACGTGTGCAAGCATGTTCAGCGCTAGCTATCGCTAACCAATTTGCTAGCCTGCGATCCGGCCGCGTGTGGGGTCGAAGCGAAGCAAAGCAGCAAGCCCTCCGTCGCAAGATGAGAAGCCCGTGGCTGCATGACCCTCACAGTCTAAACCAGTTCTCATCCGCTTTGGCACTTGACCTGAATATCCAACAGACTGACGTGCATGGCTACGCAGCGATGATCCTCACGTACAGACTTTACGATCTCTACGCGCGAGAGAAAGTAGATGACACGTCCAGAAATCCTCTGACAGAAAGACCACGCTGAGATTAATTAACACAGATAATATCGCAGCCCGGCCGCCCCTAGGGCGAGCTCGTGACCGATGACATCGTGAAGACCAATGACCTCCCTTTGGGCGGGGAATGAGCTTTCGGGGATAGATGGAAATGCAAAACGAAACCTGACTCGCTATTTCATCTCTCCCGCCGCACCCTGAATTTCGCGTGAAGCGCACCAGCGGCCGCCCGGAAAGAAAGAACGGGAGAGCAACAAGCGAGGCAGGCTCAGTCCGTGAAACACAGATTGCCACTAGTATCATCTATGAGGCTTGGAAACCCTGGCCAGTCATCGTCTCAAACTCCCTCTGACAAAAAGCCAAACTGACGCCACTTGCTGACCCACTGTCCTAGTCGAAGAACGTACCTAAGGAGTAAGGACGGAGCGAAACTTGGGTCGGACTGCAGCTGGTTGCTTGGCTCGCTCACAGATGATCCGTCCCCGAAATTTCCGGAAAGGGGAAGCAGCTATTTTGGCGCGATACCGCTTTGATGGTACGAGCATGGACGCCGTCCGGAAGCAGTCTCACTCATCATTTGCACTTCCCTTATCTGCCCAATCAGGGTCTTGGCGGCTAACCACATGCAGTGGATGTTGCATCGCAGCCTCGCAGGGTAGGTAAAATGATTAGTCCCAAGCCCGCTTTTCGGCGCCGCTGGAATTGAACCTTGTACGGAGTACTACCTATGAGGCGCGTGTGGAGAGAAGTGGAGCCTTAACGCATCGGGCTTAATGCCGAATGCCCGTCGGTTCTGCTTCAGCCATCCCTTAGCCAATGGAATCTTAATTCAACCTCAGATTTCGGGATAGTTTGAGTATCGGATTATCGTCAGCTTCCAGGAAAACGGATGCGGTCGTGGCAGAGTGCAGGAATACGAGATCCCAGAAGTCCCATGATCCTGCACTATCTCCACAAAATAATAGATGCAGCAAAAAGAAATAATAGTCGTGCTTGGCAATGAACAGTGCGTTTGACCACAGGCGCTTTGAGAGCCGAAACTTCAGCTCAGGGGTCACCTTGCATGAAATCATGATTCGAACGAGTGTTTTGAACGACAGCCCCAAGGGAAACGAAAAGTTTTGGTTTTTGGTTGTTTTGGAGGTAACATCCTCACATGTTTTGGCATCAATAGTGTATCAGAAATTATTTGTTTTCCCACCCGTGTACGGAGGACGGAGTACATGGCGCGTTTGATCAGTTGCCTCCGTATGCTTCAAAATTGTGTTGGTCTTCAGCAGCGGCACCTATATCTAATGACATTATCATCCTTCCTGGCCTTTGGGCCTGCATTGTCTGCGCGTCTCCGAATAAGAAAATAATTTTCCCAAACTCCGCCTGTTTCGACACGTGCCGGGGATCTCAGTTCCACTGCCCTGCGGCGAGATGGGTCCGCCTGCAGGGCGACAATCATCTTCTCTTCTCCACGTGCCGCGTCCCTGATTTTCACTGATCAACAAATCCAGAGGGCCGGTGTTTCCGGGTGCATCTGCTGATCGCTGACTCCCCAGACGGTACAGAGTCCGTCAGCCGAACCGTTGGTCTCGCCCCACTGAAAGTTAATGAACCATAAAACAAGAACATTGATACACCAAATGGGGCAAGTATCCATGCAAGCATGCATTGAAACACTTCGCGCGAGTCTTCCTTCCAAGCTCGCAAAGTTGTCCGCCCTGGTTACGCCGCCCTAATGCTGCTGAAAATACCCAAAAGATAAAAGGAATAAATGAAGATGCTTGTTTTTCAGCACCGGATCCTCCCAATGCATGACTTCGTGGAGCAGATGTATGAGAAAGCATCCATCTTACTCCTGACCCAGCCCAACCCAGACGCACTCCACAACATGCATACTGCGCCGTAGCATTTGCTCCGAGAAACACGCCGCCGCCTAGGGGCTTTTCGTAGTAATTGTGCGCTCGCTATCCTTCCGCCGTGTTTCCCAAGGTGGTCTCAACGTCTGCTTCTGCTCTCCGCCGCCCCATTCTCGCGACGGAATTGATCCGCCTGTCACAAGGCTTGGTGACTGGGAGCCGTCCTTTCCCCAGACATCCATACTGCTGCTACTTTCGTGCCTTCCTTTCGGACCTGAGCGCTCGTCTCTCTTTTCCTCCGTTTCCTGCTTCTTAGCTAGTCGCTCTACATTTTCTTGTGTCAATGCATGGCTTGGCCCTTTGCTATCTAATCGCATAGCATTCCGTTCTTCTCGTTGCTGTGTCGTTTCGGTGGTGCGGTGTATCAAACGAGGGTTTTCGCCGCTCTGGATTAGCTTATCATCCCGGAGACTTGCTGCTTTCTCCTCGGCCCTCTGACGTTGGAGTGCTCTCTGAGACTCGTCAGAAGTAGAAGTGGCGAGTGCGGTTTTGGTGTCAAAGTCAATCCGATTGAGTCGTGTATTGATTTCTTCAGGGGCGCGCTTCTGCTTTTCTGCGCTGCTCGCAGAGAAACCTGGTTGATTCTGTCGTGAGAATGGCTCATGTTGCTGTTCTTCACTAGAAGATATCGTTCTGTCTGAGGATTCTCGTAAAGGATGGGGTCTAGTCGGAGTCCCGTTTCTGCTCGCCTGTTCCCGTTTTCGCTTGCCTTCGATGGCCCATTTCAAAAGCATCTTCTCCAATATTTTTGCCTTGACTGGTTTGGCTAAGTAATCATCCATTCCAGCTTTCTGACACTTTTCCCGGTCGCCTTGTATTGCTGACGCTGTCATTGCAACGACTGGAATATCCCGCAGGCTGGGCTTGTTCCGATACGGCTCCTGATCCCTCAAGATCCTCGTTGCGCTATATCCGTCCATGATAGGCATTTGAACGTCCATCAACACAATATCAGGATCCGGTCGATCTTTAGAGGCGTCTCGCTCCAGGTATTGTAGGGCTTCTTGACCATTCCAGACCGCATTGGCCGAGAAACCAAGCTTCCTGATTGTCTTAATAGCGATCTGCTGGTTCACAGCATTGTCTTCTACAACTAGAACATTAATGTCCTTACGTTCTGCCTCTGAAAGATTCGTTTGATCGCTATTCAGAGTTCCATGATGTAAATTCGTGGATTCCGACCTCGCATGACTTCCGTCTTTATTAGCGAGCGTCGGTGTCATGGGTGGCGTCTGGTCTCCTGAGCTTCCGCATGAAATACTCATGTCTGACTGAAGTCGGTCAGGTATGGATCCAAGTGATACTAATGGCGATTGTTCGTCGTCATAAGGAGCTTTGTTGAACGGAATCCGAAAAGAAGCCTTAGTTCCAACACCGAGGGTTGACTCTAGTGAGATTGCGCCGTGCATCAACTCAACCAGCTATAACAGTTAGTTTCAAATCCCCTACCAATGGTCACGAAGTTCTTACATTTTTGCAAATCGTCAATCCAAGACCAGTTCCGCCGAAGCGCCGGGCAGTGGATGAGTCAGCCTGAGAAAAAGGCTTGAATAATCTGCGGCGAACCTCTTCTTCGATACCGATGCCAGTGTCTTCTACTGTAAATTGGACGGCCACGGTGTCATTCGTTTCCTTTTCTGTCGAGACGGACAACCGAACGTATCCGTCAGAGGTAAATTTGATGCTGTTGGTCAGGAGATTGGTGAGAATCTGCCGTAATCTGCCCGGATCGCCCATAACTCTGAGGTCCCGTGCGATGTTGGTCTTGGCGTCGCTCTTGAACTCGAGGCCTTTACGTTCCGCAGCGAACAGCATCATCTTGCTAACGTCACGAATGACTACCGATAGGCTGAACTGAACTTCCTCGATGTCTAGCCTTCCAGATTCAACTTTGGAGAAGTCGAGAATGTCATTTATCACCGTTAGAAGCCCATTGGCAGACCTTTGGATGTTTTCGGCACATTCTTGTTGTTCTTCATTCAGTTCGGTATCCAGGAGAAGCTCACCCATTCCGATGACCCCTGCGATTGGCGTTCGTATCTCATGCGACATCTATGGATCAAAGTCAGCACAGCGTGGCCAATTATGATGTCGAAGAAAACACACGTTTGCGAGGAATTGACTCTTCATTCGGCTGGCTTCTTTTGCAGCGACAGCATTGGCGACCAACTTTGCATTTTCCTTCTCTTGCTTACTGAGCTCCCGTTCACGTTTACGAAGTTCTGTAACGTCCATACCAACACCAATGACACCGTCAATGAAACCGTCGCCTTCTATACCTCCACTTCTCTCATTACGAATGATCGGGACGAAGCGTGCACGAAGCCAGCGGTCTGTATCCTCCAGATGAGCCTCTTTCGTCTCGTCCGTAGCTTGGCCAGCCAGAATGCGTTCGACGGGTTCCTTGAACCAAGGCTCTTCATCTGTGTCAAATCTCTCGCTAAATGAATCATATATGTTCTTGCCGAGACCAATCTCGTGCTTTATTGCGTCGCTATTATCACGTGGGCCGAGCCGTTTTGCCCACTTTCCATGCCACCTCATGCTGCCTTCTAAGAGCGTCAAGTTTCGCTCACGGTCGACAGCCCATAACGTGACTTTTGCGTGCTCGATTACTCTTAAAAGCTGCTCACGTAGTTGTTTGGCGGCCTCACGGGCTTCGACGAGGTCGTGGATATCTGTGCATGTGCCAAACCACTTCACGATTGTTCCGTCGTCTTCTCGGAAAGGCAAAGCTCGACCTAGCATCCATCGCCATTCTCCATCATACCGCCGACATCGATATTCGGTAGTGTATTCATCACCAGTCGCCAAAGAATGCTGCCAACGAGCTACTGTCGCTGGTATATCCGCTTCATGGAATGCTCCGGCCCAACCTTCCCCAAAAGACTCTTCCTCGGTTAGCCCTGTGTAATCGTACCATCGCTTCGAAAACCAATCGTGGAGACCATCTGGAGTTGTGGTCCAGATCATAGGTGGCACTAGATTTGCGATATATTCGAACTGGCGCTCATTCTCCCGAATCTGAGCTGCAATACGCTTTGTATATTCTGTGACATCTTTGAACATGACAATACCGCCCAAGAATTCTCCAGTTCTGTTGTCCAAGATGGTCTCGCCGTTGACGTCAAATACGATTCGAGCACCGGTAATCGGATTCTTCATGCCAACCCTCATGCCCTCGAACCGCTCTTGATTTCGGCAAAGTTGCATTATCGGGAATTCGTCAAGAGAGAGCTCTCTTTTGAAGTCATCGGTCCACACGCGGAAACGAGACAAGAATTCTCGCTGATCGTTGGGGTCCCAATCAGCGTCATCAGACTGCAGCCTCAAGATGGCTTTGTTTGGCATCCCCAGGCTCTCATCCTTCCACATAGCATAAGCGGGCATATTAATTGAATTCAAAATGGCATCTTTCAATCGAGTCGCTTTTTGCAGTACTGAAGGTGACGAGGCAACACCGGATCGGGATGGAGGACCGGTTGGTGGGAATTGAGGGGCATAAGCAGATGGTGGGCCTTGATTTGGACTGTTGTGTGAGCGTTTCCCCGACGACGCAGAGCTGGATGCGGAGCTTGGCGATTTCGTAGACTCAGATGCCATTCGAAGTACAGTCCGACTAGACGGCCGGGAAGTTTCTGAAGGGGTACTGTTCGAGCTAGTAAATGTCAGAGTAAAGTGTTGGCCTTCATCAGTATTCCAGACTGTAATGATCATGGTCGCCAATATCTGCACGTCAGATCCGGCATTTTTCCCAGCTTTCTTTGGCAGCTTAGAAAGAGCGTCTCGATCGGGCGAGAGAACTACATCTACAGCTGCATCATGAACAGTTGTGCGAGACAAATTGGCCCCTGTCAAACGATTGTCGGAAACGGTATCCTGATGAGATACCTGTGAATTGTGTACCTTGACGTTATTTGTAGGTGTGGTAACGGCGCTATCCGATCCGTCTGGTTCGTCGCCTGTTGACTTTGGCCTGACGTGAGGTCCTCGCGAAGCTTGCTCACTGATTGAATCAAGAAATTGCTATTCCATTATAGTCAGCAACAGCGATAAGGAGGCTCGTGGGGTCAAGACTCACGTCCCAGGCGACCCATATTGGGGCGCCATTCTGCAGCACGTCAATTCCGAGCTGACCAAGAGTAAGACCATGCAAAACATCTGTCGCTGACAAGATATCGCCAGATTGAGACTCGGACTCCATCGGTATTGCAGCAAGATCAATATTCAGTAACCGACCCATCGCTTCATTTGCTAGTACCACCGTCTTCATCGAAGACAAGATGACGAGTGGCATGGGCAGATACTGTAGCGATGTAAACGCTATCGAGTTCACTGACGGTCCAGGTGGTATGCGTATCGACAGTGGGTTGCTTCGTAGCGAGACTGGTGACCCATTCCCGGGATGATCCCCATCGATATCAAAGTATCCCGAAGCATTTGCATTCTGAACGCCTTCCTCGGTGGAGTCCCTTGGGACAATGTTTTGAGGGGAATCATCGTCATCGCCATGTCCTCCGATAGAGGGAGACTTGCGGGCGACCATCGCAGGAAGGGCGCAAGGCCTCTACCTTCAGGCTGTCAACCACCGAAAGCCTGACCCGGGGGCAGCTAAGCTTTCACCATTTATGCAGTCTCACCGCATTCGAGGAAACATTCGATGCCCTTGATAAGGAGTCTTCCTTGGTTGCAGAATGCGTAACAGAGTCGCGAAGCAGAGAGTCGAAACAGGTGATGACAGAGCTTGAAAATAAGAGGTGCGATAGTGTTCGAAGCTTAGTATTCAGGTACAAGGTAGCTTGCGAAAGGAACGAGGTCTAGAACAAAATAGCGGCCGATCAGACCAAATTTTGGTCGCCAATAGAAGGCAGGCTGAAAACTAGCTTAACAGATCCCAAGAAGGTAAGAAAAATAGTATTTCCTACTGATTGCTTCTGGCGGACGATTCGTAGCACAAATTAGAGAAAAAGAAAAGATGCGTACTGACGTTGGACGAGTGTGACGGACTCGTCGGCTCGTTGAAACCAGCAGTGACGTCGATGCCTGCTAGCAAGGGCGAACCTAAGTTGCGAACCCAAACAAACTTTGCGATCGGCGAGGGCCCAAGGGCCTGGACCTTACCTTCTCTATCTCTACCACTTTTCGTATCCAATGTACGGAGTACCTCTACGGAGAATCCTGGAGGGTTTCGAAGCTGAAAAGCTGGAGAACCTGATTCAGCCACGGACAGGAGAGCCTCCCATCCGGTGGTCCCGACTTTACCCCGTCCCACTCCGTAGGCCCATGCCCACGCCCTCAGGTACGGAATACACTACCGCAGCTTCGCAATCGTAACACGGATATTGACTTGATCCATTGGGAAACTTGCTCAAGCGTTTGTGCAATCATAGCATGGATGAATCGTTTTTGCCGAAGCTGGCTATTCCAGGAGTGCTATTGCTCATCGCATTTCTGGCATACAGTTCGCAGCTTTTGTTCCTCGACCTTGAACCAGGGCGCCTCGGCCGAGAGCAAAGTCTCATATTCAACGCTCTTGTTGTCTGTATGCTGATCTGCTATGCCCGATCTTGCCGCACTGATCCAGGTCGCTTGCCAAAAGACTGGCATCCAAAGGTAACAGTTTCCAAGCAGGCGGATGAAATTAGTAATGGGTTCCACAAAGAACAGCCAAAGGCGACCCAACGTTGGTGTCGAAAATGCGAGGCGCCAAAGCCGCCACGAGCTCATCACTGCAGGCTCTGCCAGAGGTGAGCAAGAAGAAATTCTTTTCGGGAGAGATCGTCTTGTAAGTTGACAGCAAAACGGTAGGTGCATTCTCAAAATGGATCATCACTGCCCATGGACCCTCAACTGTGTTTCTCATGTCGTATTTCCGCATTTCATTCGCTTTCTCTTCTACGCCGCTGCGGCAATGACCTATCTCGGCTACTTTCTCTACCAGCGGGCAGCCGTCATTTTCCACAATCGCAATCTTCCAAGCGTACGTCTTTTCATCATTCCAGCCTTCCCCCCAATTACCTCACCATCCTTCTCACAATCTCAGTACCTCGGCCCTTCCGTCTTGCAGCTCACACATCTCTTCATCCTTATCCTCACCAACTTCTTCACCTGGTTTGCCCTGACCATCCTCTTCGTCCGCACCACTTGGTCCCTCGCCACCAACACCACCACCATCGAGTCCTGGGAAATCGAACGCCACGCTACCTTGTTCCGCAGGGCCAGACACTTCGGCGGCTATTTGGACGGGCCGGACGGTCAGAAGGTCCGTATCACCCATCAGGAATTCCCATACGACATCGGCATCTGGAAGAACCTCAAACAGGGCATGGGGACGGGGAATCCGCTGCTGTGGTTCTGGCCGCTAAGCGTGAGTCCGAGTGTGGAGAGCGGATTGGAGTTTGAAGTCAATGGGTTTGAGGACCCGGATCGAGAGTGGCCGCCGCCGGATCCGGATCGCATGCCGCGTGCGCCAAGGGCGTGGATGAGTGAATCGGCGTTTGTGCACGAGGAGAACGATGTTGAAGCATTTAAGAGGAGGCAGGAAGATGATTTGAAGAGATGGAATCGCAGCGATGATGGGTTGCAAAGGCGAAAGCCTTTTGTTGAGAGACTAAAAGCGCAGATGAAGCAGCAGCGTGACGACAATGGTGAAAGACTAGATTCAAGTAGTGATGGTGATGACGATGAAAAGTTGGATAGGGGAACCCTGGAACCAATTGCCGTAGACACACGCGGTGAAGAATCCTGGAAGAATGCGGAAGGGGAAAGTCTCGCAGATTTTGGTCTTGACGAAGATGTCGAATTCTACGATGAAGAGGACATTCCGCTGAGTATCCTGATGCAGAGAAAGCAATCTCAAAAAGCCGAATAGCTTGTTTTCGTGAGTGCGATTATGTATCATTATCAAAAGTCATCTCCAATAATCTTATAATCATCCACTTGATGGCTGCATTATGAACGGAAAGACCTTTAGAAGGATCTAAGACCTCCCAGTGTTTTGAGATCTAGTACTTTGACTGGGGCAGTCTCAACCAGTGTTCAATGGCGTCAATGAAGCGTCCTCAGTAAAGCTACACTATGAAGACGGAGTGAGTGGACCATATTTACCTATTTCGTTAGCCGTACTGGAGACCCGCTTTAGCTTGCAGAAAAGTCATTGTACGAGTAATAGGAGCAATGCTCCAATCTCCATTTCAGAGCTTTCTTAAAATGCAGTTATCCAAATTACACAGCACAGGGCGCAGCCACATCTCCAGCGTGGCTGATTACCCAAGTTTTCATGAGATGATGGACTATGGACAGAATTGTGAAGAGAAGAAAAAATTGGAGAACAGAGGATAGGAGGCTATTATGCGCAAAGTCGCCTGCGAACGGCTGATGAAAATCCTATCCCAATGCACCGCATGCATTTGCAATTCGCAAACTCCATCTCTATGAACCATTGAAACGCCCAAGCCCGTGCTAAAGAGGCTTTATGCACAAGTCCAGCTCAGCAACTGCTCTGCGGTCTCCACCACAAAGGGAAAAAGAGTACAAGTCGGTAAGTAGGAGAGCCGGGCGGATGGGCCGACTTCGTAGGTAAATGAGGTATTTCAAGTACACGCTTAGGCGTGATCCTCCTTATCCAAAATAGTAGAGAATAGACAAAAGAAACATCTGGCCGTGATCACGTTATTGATATGAACATGACGGAAACACACGCAGCTCAGGTTCCAGGCGCCGGTGGAGGAGGTTCGGACGTGGCCGTATGCTTCCTGCGTCCAAAGAGACCTCTCGAGCGGGATTTCTCGCGTGGTTTACTCTCTTTCTCCTTAGCCTTCTCCTTCTTCGACATTGAGCGGCCGCGACCGCGTGCCGAGCGCTCCGGAGTATCCTCCATGTATTTGTCCTTGTAGATCCTATTATTCTAACATTAGCATCATCGGCCCTCTCTGTGCGCACCATAGTATCCCTGCTGAAGAGGGCGGCATAAAAAAAAGACGTACCAGCTGTTCCCCGCCATGCTCATCCCCCGAGCTTCCGCCATCCGATAAAACTTCGCCGCCTTCCTCAAATCCTTCCGACACCCGACGCCCTCAGTATAGCAGAAGCCAGCCTCAGCCAGTGCGTCGACGTCGCCCCAGCTCCCGGCAATCTCGAAGCATCGCAGCGCGAGCGACCGGTCCTGCGCAATGCCCCACCCGTTCATGTAGCTGACGCCCAGCTCGTAGATGCTCAGCGCGAACTGCGCCTTGCGCGCCTTGGCCTCGGCGTGGTCGGCGGCGACGTTTGCTGCGTTGTGGTGCGGTGCGTCGGGGCCGGTAGAGGCGGTGTCGTCGGCGACTTCGAGGGAAGAGCTGTCGACGGCTTTGCGTAGCCATTTGATGCCTTCTTCCTGCGACGGTCGCATGCCCCAGCCGTGGCGGCAGGCGAGCGCATAGAGCAGCATACCGGTGGGGAGATTGGCCATGGCGGCGAGGCGAAGGTGACAGGTGGATTCTTTGAGGAAGCCATCGGAGTGCAACTGGATGCCTTTGTCGAGGTGCTGATGTGGAGTGAGTTCGGCAGCTGTAGGAGGCGTTTTGTGAGAGGTTTGGGAGTGGGGTTTGATGGTGCTAGTAGAAGAGACTGAAGGCGCAGAAGGATTAGAGCGGTGCGAGCTATTTCTCGGAGGCGGCTGCCAGTGCTCGTCGGCAGACTGACTACGGGGAGCACCGACGCCGGCTTGGAGCAGAAGTGGAAGGTTCGCAGGAGAATGCGCACGTCCAATTGGAGTGGTAGGAACGGACTGGGCTGCCACGGTCGGTGCATCAAAGTGAAAGTGATGAAGCCAAGAGTTTCGAAGGTGGTTGACCGAGTCGCGTTCCACGGTCCTTCCACGCGGCAGCGAATATTTAGCGTAAATATAAGATGGTGCAGGTCCATTTCCCGCGAAATAGTCATCTCCGCTCCCCATTCCGCTTGCATTACTCAGAGGAGTGTAAACATTTTGGTCCACATACGAAGCAGCTGAGCCTGTCCCAGAATCCTGTCTCGCTGGCGACTCAACAGATGGTCTCGTCTCATAGGAGGGTCTGGTCTCCAACGATGGTCTCGTGTAAGAGCTCGCATTAGAGCTCTGCCTTAATGGCGTATCCATGACGGCAGGCTTGCTGATTCCCGATCGGCTAATGGGTCTCGAGAAATTGACGCCAGGTCTAGGGATTCGCGTGCCTCCTATTGAGTATTCGGAGCCGACAGATGGCGGCCGCTGAGACGCCCCCGTATACGGAGACTGGGGCGGCTGTGAGCCAGAGAAAGCACTACTTCCAGATAGCTTCCTTGGTCTTGAGTGGTCGTACTCGGATAGTGATTGGTTGTCATAGTCATCTCCCGAGTCCTGCGGTCCAGATCGGACACTTGAGGGACTACGGGCCGTACGAATTTGCGGTGAATACGGTGGAGCTAATCTCAGAGACCCATTGCCACGGGTACTCGTTGTCGAAGCTGTGGGTGCCCGTTGCCTGGACGGTATGCTCGTATACGAATCTCCACTTCGCTGCTCAGATTCTACGGGAGGCGTTGCTTGCTGAACGACACAATGCGCATCAATTGCCTCTGGAGACGATGACCTCGGAAGGTCAAAGTAATCCGCAGCCGGCGACGGATTGCTTTGTGACGGTGCGGTGTTCTGGCGGATCAGCCTTTTCGGTGGTTCGGTTTGGTTTTGAAGTAACGGATACTGTGAGATCGGGCGGATCTGCTGAGAAGAAAAGGTTGGGCTGAGGCCAGAAGGGGTCACTTCGTCTTTACTTCCTGCTCGTTCCGCCCGAGATTCGGACTTGGTACTGATCGGGCTCGAAGTACCTCCCGAATCCGTTCTCCAATACCCAGGTCTTGGCCTCCCAAACTCGTTTGCTATATCCAAGTGGGGTAGCCTACTGATCCTTCGCCCATTTTCCTGCTTCTCTTCAAATCTCTTTGCCAGCGTGCGCGATGCAAGGGCAAAGGCATCAAGGGGTGATAAGGCCGGTGGTGCCTCGCCCGTTCGTGGCGAGGGAAGGTCCCGAAGATGCATGTTTGGTCGCGGTAAATCATTGGAGGACGCAGACCTCAAATCTATAAAATCTGGTCGTTTAGACATGGCCGTCTGGACCGGAGAGATATTATGACGAGATGTCCAAGATTTTGCGGTTTCGGCATGTGAAACAAAACACTGGGTCGTATTATTGAAAGTTGGTAGAAGGGTAGGATACGACGGTAGAGAGCTCGCGATGAACGGGGCTGCTCAGGCGTCCGCTCACTATTCCGGAGATAGAAACAGATAGATATGATGGTTAAAAGTGTCCCAGAGGACCAGAGAGTGAAGGATCGTCAGGCGCGGCGTAGCTGCGTGTTAGTCGGCGGGGAGGGAGAATAAAGCCAGAATAGTTTCAAGAGCACATTTCAATCAATAATCGCCTAAAGCGCTCCAAGGGACCTGGCAAGTGGAGGAAAGGGTACAGGCAAAAGAGTGACGTACGGATAGAAGGCACAGAAGGAGGAGGAGAGGTGTTGCTGTTGCAGGTGTCCAAGGGGGTTTCAGTCTTGGCGTCGATGGCGATGTAGCAGGGATCATTCTCTAGGAGGGGAATAATACACGGGCACGATGCTAGCACCCGCGCGTTAATGCCCCAGATAAATGTCATCTGGCCACGGCGAATCAAGCTCCGCCGCTTCTGGGCGTCATTACGGCAGTCCTCACGCCGAGCCCTGTATCTGAGAGTCTTGGTGTCGCAGTAAGGACGGTACGTCAGGGGCCACGATCGGATCCAACATCGGCCACTATGTGCGCCCTCTTGAACCTGCATATGAATGACGCACTAGTTCATGTCTCGTGTCTCACGCTATTAATAACGAGCTCGCCATACGGAGGACGGAGTATGTGTATTTGGAAACAGTTCGTCGAAACCCAGCGTCTCGGTTCAACATTCCACCCTCGCATTTTGGTGCCCGGCAGGCCTGCTATTCTGTAGACGAGCAGGATAACCGACTCGAGTGGCCCGACAATCCTTCCGTGTACCTGTAAGATCGCCAGCCTTCTTCAGCCCTAGCCAGGTACCCGAATGCTGCCGTCGCACGTTTTTGGGGGCTACTGGAGCCTTCGCGGCTGTCTCATTTATTCTCGTTCTTACCTTCCAAGACCCGTGTACGACAATTCGCTTTTCGCAACAGTAAGCCCAAGAAGAACGGGTCTCAAATTACATTCTCGTTCTTTTACCTTCTATCTCGTATAGCTCGCTGAAGCAGGATGTCTCGCAGTTGAAGAAATGAGTCGAACATTTCGTTTGAGTGCCACTCAGCTTGGTTCTACAAGTTTCATGATGCATCGTGAACTTAAGACGTTTCCGCCCTGATTAAGGTACGATTGCCTACTCAGTAGCTGCACCATGCATTGGGAGACTCCCAAATGCCCGTGTTGGACTTATTCTGTCAGCCGCATGGCGATGTATCTGAGTGGTGCAATGGCGGAGATGAGTACAAGTGCTAAACGTCGGGAGTGGAGCGCTATCTAGGAGAATCATCAATTGTTCCGTCCAATCGGCTGCTTGCCATCACGCTGCACTTTCCACCTTTTCCCATTGCCCGGAATGAGCATTATCTTCGTACGAGGCAGCCTCATCTCCTCGGTCGCTGCTCTTCATCTTCCGAATGCCCAGCATCCACTGTACAATTGCGGCTGGAACCCAATTTCCAATCATTTCGTACGTCAAGCTCCCTCTGCCAACTCTCCAAATTTGGCTTGGCCGTCTTTGGACAAGCGCGTCAAAGACTGCATTATACAACTCGCGTGGCGGGCTGCCTCTCATGCTGCCAACGCTATGCGTAACGAAATTGCGTCCATACGTTGCTTGTGTTGATGCTGGCCACGTTCGCAAGGCAGTCCCTGGTATCTTTTGAACATGTTGCCTTCCACCAATACTTGACAAATCCAAGTTTCCGAGTTTAAGGTGGCAGACATTGATGCCGACTGTTCCTAGCTCGCTCGCAAGCGAGTGTGTGAATCCCTCCAGAGCCCCCACGATTGCTGATTCAACACTATGGAAAGGGGACTTGATGGAAGGATTTATACAGGGTGTGAGCATAAGCAACCGCGCCTTGAAATCGTTGATGGTCTGAAGGAAGGCTTGAGCAGTGTATATCGTGCCGAGAACTTTTACGTTCATCGCATCAGCCCACTCTGTAGGCTCTATCGTCTCCACAGGCCCGGTAGGATAATCGAGGTCCGGTGCAACGACTAGGCCGGCAAAGTTCAACCTGTGCGGTGTTGCGCCAACGGCCGCATGGTGCTGATTTTCAAGTAACTGGTTGAAACGATCCATGGCGTCTTGTGTCGAAGAGGGCTATAGTGAGTTAGAAAGTAAGTCTTCTGAAGTGATTTGGTGTAGAACACAAGACAAGTGCCACAAGCGTTTGTAGAAGATCACTCGTGCATCCACTTACGGTCTGTCTTACCTCAGTAATATCTAGGTATAGCGGCCTAATATCCACTCTCCTGTTTCCTTGCACCTTCTGCTCCTCTTGTAAACTCCCGACAATCACATAAACGATGAACCCCCTTCTTTCCAGTTCCAGCATCAACCCATTCACCATCGGACTCTCGGGTGGACCAGCAATAACCACAACTTCACTCCTTGCTCCGTTACTCGCCCTCTTCGCCCGCCGCTTCTTCACGTAGGCCCGCTTTTGTCGATATAGCATCAACGCACCTGTGCTAAAGAACGCTACGATTGCAGCGCTTACGGCTCGATTGTGCGATACCCATCGTTGGAGGCGCTGGATAGATGTCGTGTGGCCAATGATCGGTAACCGTGGAGGTGGCGGTGGTGGAGGAGGTACTGGGCGACCAGAGAGATGGCCCACGGCGGTGCTGACACGACCAGCAGCATCTCTAAGGCTTTCGGCGACGAAGTCAATATGGCGATCGAGCGCGTCGGCAACGTCGTTGACCTAAGGTATGCCGTATTAGCGGAGAATGTCTGAAAGTACGGGAGGAGCACAGGCACGCACGTAGTTGAGGATCTGTTGAGCTTCGTTGGACATTTCGAGGGAGCTCGTGGATTACGATCGCTCTCAGAAAATGGTCATTTCTGGTACTTTTTTCCAGCCGGCTTGAATTGTACACGCTGGAAGTTAGGTAGGTAAGAAGTGCAGAGCTTCGTGTGGAGGTGGGGCTAGGATTTAGGTTCCTGACAGACTGCTTGAGGTAGGTGATCGGCCGAAATCTCTGGCGCTTGCCCCATCCTTAGGGATGTGTTAGATTACCTTTTGGCGTTGCTCTATTACCTTTGTCACTTTAAACTACTACAATTTTATGAAAATGTCTATTATGAGTCTGGTAGAGCAAACGCTTTCCTAACTATGTTATCTGAACTCAGCATGGAAACCTCCAGGTCAGATTACGATGACGAACTTGCTGATACTTTCCATGACCGTCGTATTCTGGCGCTCGCATCGTAAAGAGACTTCACACTTGAACAAATGCTAAACTACTCTGTAAGCTGCCTTGCAATCACTTTGCTGTCGTCCGAGAAAAGCATTCCATCCTGCTCAGCAAAACGCTAAGCTCTATTGCACGAAGAAGGCACCGAATCATCTCTACGTTTCCCAGTTCTGAAAGATTCGGATAAAGTGACTTCGATAGGATAGGCACCCAGCCCCTAGCTTTATTCTGCGAGTTGAGCAGCAATGAATTGAACCTACATATCCGTTAATCTTGTACCGTAAGCTACAACAACCCGACAGCCAGACTTACCAAGGTAGACACCACGATGCTGCCTAGTAAAGGTTACCAGAAGGCCCGTTTAAATATCTCGATCATACTCGGGTGTCGATGCTCGAAGAGCGTATCCAATTAGATATCCAATTAGGGGAAGAGCGAAAGCGAAGTAGGAATCCAAGAGAAATATGGTTTTCTCTAGTTCTCGACTTTCGGGATCATTCCCAGATGCGGACGAAACGAATTGAAGCCAGCAAGGAAGCCTGAGGATCTCAGATTCGATGTAAGGTATTTGCGAGCCTATTTCTCCTAAGATTTCCCATAGGATTGCCTCGGAGTAGGTTTGGTTTGTCATTTTGGTTGGCGACGGTCGAACTGTCGGTAAGTACCACTGACCGGAGGAGATGAAATGGTAGAGGAATAGACAATTGCAAAGGATGAACGGATAGGTTGATATAGGTGAGGAGATGACCAGCACAGTACTCCATTCGGAGGCCCGAAGGCAGGTGCCATGGTACTGTTATGGCGGTTGCTTGCCTGGTCTATTGAGCATTTCCTAGGCTTCACAAGAACCCCAAAGGACTGCGTGGTTGTAACCAGCGTAGAGATCGACCTAGCTGACATTGTCATCTGATATCAGTCAGAATATTGCCTAGCTGAAGCTAGTCTATGGTGGTTATTGCTTCCAACTGGGCCCCAGCCTTGTTGGGCACCCATATCTTCTCATCTGTGAGCTTCCGCGGTAATGGTTGTAGACCTTTGCGGTATAAGGAGAGCTGCGGATATTTCAAGATACTCAACACGCCTCTTTGTCTGAGACGTAAGTCTGAAGGATCATAAAGAATCCACACCTATCTACGGTAGAGTATCGGCAGCCACATATAACAGTCGGCTTGCGGTAGTATTGACTCGCTCGATTGGCTCCTTTCGTTCCTGTGGTAGAGGCGCCGTATTACTCGATGTTATGATCGAGATTTTAGAAACATAGACGCTGCAGTGGTAGCGAAAGGCTGCTCACGTGGGTCTGAGATCCAGAGGTTTGGCTGGTCCTTTTCTCATCACCCTGGTAGACGGGAGTTAGGGTTCCTTATGAAAGTATTAAGTCCCGTTCCGCGTGAGTAGATATGTGCATAAAATGATGCACAGGCGCTAAAGCACGCATAAAATCAATCTAAGACACCTAAGGTAGGGCACCCACTTCGACTGTTCATGACGTCCAATTTGTCGGGATTATCACCCCTGGGGTAGGCGTTCGGTGATGTTACAGAGATGTTCGAGGAGAATATCGTTGTCTTGTCTCCATGTGAGATTGTTTCTTTGATCGATTTGTAATTTCTGCGATTCTCAAGACTTCCTTTCTCTTCTAGGCGGCCGAGGTTACGTGGACATTTTGGCCACGCTGAGAGCCGTCGCGGTCGCTTCCTGTTTCGTAGTATGAGCCTGGAAGCGATTTTGACCTCAGCTTGTTTCACGTTCAATATCATTTATTTCCCAAGATCCTCTCTGTTTTTTTGTCTGGCACTTGGAGCAAAGAGGCCAGAATGAGCGGTCACCGTCGAAGCCGCCGCGGCGTCGGCGACGAGCACGAGAGGACTTATGCCAACGTCAAGGAGGTCGATTCTCACTTTGGATGCTATGAACATCTCCGTCATCTCCCGAAGCAACAGGAAGCGCTAGAGAAGCTGAGAAAAATTGCATCACTCGTGAAGCCTATCATGAGAAAACGTGGCTGGCGAATTGGCGCATTGACAGAATTCCTTCCAGATGATACAAGGCTATATGGTAGGACATTTCTTTTTGGGCCAGCGGCACAATCTATGGGGTTTCTAATCCTGAATCGCAGGGTTGAATATCAATCAGACGGAAAAGATTTGCATTCGTCTTCGTTATACCCCTGATCCTTCACAATTCCTCCCTATGGAAACCGTTGTAGATACTATGCTGCATGAGTAAGCTTATCTATCTTGGAAAATCGGAAAGTTTCCTAATGTCCCTGCAGGTTGTCGCACGTGGTTCACGGCCCACATGATGGGAAATTCCACGCCTTATGGAACGAACTTCGCGACGAGCATTATTCACTATCCATGAAGGGCTATACAGGTGAAGGCTTCCTTGGTCAAGGCCGCAAGCTCGGTGGGAGGCGCGTGCCTTTGTCAGAAATGAGCCGACAAGCTCGCGCAAATGCAGCGGAGAAGCGCAAAACATTTGGTAAAGACGCAGGGGGACGTCGACTCGGCGGGACGCCTGTGATGAGAGGTGCAGATATGCGCAAAGTGATCGCAGATGCCGCCACACGTCGAACGACCATCACACAGGGATGCGCCTCCGGGACCAAGGATAGTCAGAAGCTCGCTGATCAGGCATCTCGGAACGGCTTCAGGACGAAAGCAGAAGAAGATGATGCGAACGATCGTGCGATTGCTCAGGCGCTCATGGAACTCATGGAGGAGGAAGAGGGACGGCGCCTTGATGACGCGGCTGGTAATGGTCACAATTCAGGCGGTCTCGGGTGGAGTGCAGAGACAGGATTGTATGTCGAAGATGATGACGACGATGACATTGGTACTAGAAATCGACAAGGCGAGGTGAGCTTAACAGAGCCTCCTCAGCAGAGCAATACGAGTACATCGGGGAACAGGAGCAAAACACCTGTGGCTCGTGATGGTCGCCCTGTGTCTAGGCTGGTGCGAGAAGCGGAAGCCAACGCAACGGAGCGAAGACGTCCTGCGTCAACCCCGGTCAGTCAGCCGCGAAGCGAGACGATTGAGGGCGACAGACCTACTCGAACTGCATCGGCAGCCTCACCGTCGGGTGTAGCCAGATTGTCGTCCACAAGCCAATCGCCGAGTTTAGAAACTTGGGCTTGTCCAGTTTGCACGTTGGAGAACCCGATGCAGTATCTCTGCTGCGATGCATGCGGTGTTGAGCGGTCCAGCACGATGGCAGGGAATTCCGATATTCTTCAACAAACATTCGAGGGTGGAGGAGGAGCTAATGCAGGACAGTCGTTCGGGGAAGCAAAGCCGTCGGGCCGGGCATCTTCAATTGGATGGAGCTGCAGGAGATGTGGAAACTTTATGGAGAGTAAATGGTGGACATGCGCCCGGTGCGGTACCATGAAGGCGTCGTCTTAATGCGGCAGTTCGAACCTTCGTATATGACACTGGCCGGATCAGCCTCGTCGACGGGACGATCGATGGGACGTGCAGATGGATGTGCAATGCATTTAACGGTGTGAAGTCAATGTACCAGGCTATGGCAACGTGGCTGCATTGCATGGCATGCATAGTGCTTATCCTAGTCGAAGAGTCGTCGAGAGCGCCGTTTGGTTTGATCGGCCGAGGGGACGGAGGTTAATGATGTCTACGATCCTTCGCTCCCTGCTTCCCCGCGGCAGATCGTTTCTGCAAGTCATTGAGCCGCACAGATGGGTAAACGGTGCAGCCAGTTGTGCATAAGGCAGCAGGCGACATGTAAGCTAGTGATGTCCAATGGGTATCTTCAGTATCAAATGACAGAGCTCATCTCCTCCTCCAACCGGCGTGTCGTCGGCCCCTACCCCTCCATTTGCCCTGCGGCCCACCCTGGTCTTGGCTTCGTTCGAATTCACGTTCTTGCTCTTCCTGGACCTTTGCCTGTCTCGCCAATAGCTCCTGCTCTTTCTGCTCGGGACTCTTGATCACCCGGACTTCTGGCTTCGTCAGATCCTCCGGGAAGCGTGGATGCGCCCCTCGGTCGCACGTCTTGCCGTTGGGACAGAATCCAGCCAGATAGAACGGGCAGATAGAAGGTTTGCGTATATGTTTGTCGGCGCAGTATGGGCCCAGCGGACAAAAGCCACGCTCGTAGTGGGGGCAGGGCGGTCGTTTCAGGTCACTATCCAGATGCAGGTATAGACAATCGTCTGCATTCTTGGGACATGTCCCATCCCGAGCCCAGTAGGTGCATTCGGGCATACCGCGTATATTGTATTCATGCAAGTACTCGCATGTGTCTCCTTTCTTGCAGAGGCCTCGAACCCAGTGTTTGCATACCAGACTGTCGACAAGGGTGCATTAGTAATGAAGGCAATCGAAGCGAGTCGTGTGCGCCTTACTTGGGGTAGACAGCAGAGACAGGATGTCTATCGGGGCACTCGTTTCCAAGTGGGCAATGGCCCTTGGCGTGCGCCGAGCATATTGGGCGGCCTGGGTCTATGCCGAAGCGGTATTCTCGCCGAAGGAAGTCGCTAAAGCCGAAAGTGTAAGCTGGTTCGGAAGCTGGCTCTTTGGGTAAACCGTGTGTGGCTGCTGCTGCTGCTGCTCCATTCTGAACCTCGACCGCCATTTGGAAGCGAAGATCCGGAGCGCTGGGTGGAGGTGGAAAGGACAAGACGCGTGGACGGGACTCGAGTGACGGGGTGCTGAACGGGCGGAGAGCGACAGGAGCCAGGAGCCAAGCACCCAAGAGCCCAGAGCCACAGTGGCGCTCAGGGCATCAACCGCAGGGGGCGTGGATAAGAATGAGGGGCGGCCGGGGATCACTAGGGATCACTAGGGATCACTGGGGATTACTGGGGATCACTGGGGATTGCTGGGGATCACTCAACAGAAGCTTCGAGGACGCAGTGCAGATCGATCAAGCTCGCAGGGTTTCTCACCAACAGCAAAATCCCCTCTCCTACCTCGGTCGCGCCTTGGGTCGGTGGCAGGACTCGTGGCACAAACCTCTGGATGATGGCGGTGAAAATCACGATGCAGCATCCCCGAGCACGATAGCAGATGACGCCAGAAGCGAGACCAGTCATGATGACTCAATCGCCATGCCAAGAAACCGTTTTGCTATCTTATGCACAACCCAGCACCCAGAAAAGCGGGAAGCCTTCTGGGTGATGACAGGCTAAGGGACTGGGGGAGAGGTTTGGGTCTGGGCGTGCAACCGTTTGGCTTCTTCGGGACACCGAAACCGTTCCAGTTGCGCTCCCTCTGCAAGCCGGCAGCGCGTCCCACAGTTGGCTGGCGCTCACGTTTGCGCTACAGATGGTCGAAAACGACAAGTTGTTGCTGGTCGCGACTCCAGCAGAAGGGAGCCGTCGACGCCGCGCCCGCCCTTCGTTGCGAAACCAGCGATAGAGCTACTGCAATATCTTCTGCTCGCGGCATAGTACCCAGTGAGCTATCGTTTTCCCCACAGCTCGAAAGACGCCGCGGTGCCGCTCTACTGACCATGAATCCTGCAAGTTCACAGTGCTGATGATCCTGCTGTAGCCCTGGATCACACTGGCTTCTGGGCAGGCGTACCCGTGCAGATCCCCAGCTGCCAGCCGTCGATGCTGTTCATCAGGAGCCCCGGTCCTCCCCTGGGGTTAAGATGCAATCTCGATGATGCTCGTTTTCACACAAACCGCAGCAGCTGGAGTAGACCTGGTCTGGAAAAGCGTCATGCATATGACCTCAACTTAGGGTGTAACCGGTGCATCCCTGGGTCTTTAGTATAGTTCGCCTATAAAGCCTCTCCTCTTCTGTAAAAAGACCCAGACGCTCGGGTACGACTCGCGTGCGTTCTCGGGGCCCGTCCCGTTGCAACGGTACATCTCGTGGGTGTTGTGTTTTCTCCCATTCATCTTTACCAAGAGGATATATGTGTCCCAAGATCTCCGGTGGCGAATTTTCTTTGTGAATGCCTGGTACACCACGCTGCAACACTCCTTTACTCGAATCCAAAATTAGTGGAAAGAGCTATGTGGTGTTGCCGTCCTACTGCCATAGCCCACCGTACGCCACTCTAGAGTTTTAGGAGGCAACCCCAATCATCACGTTTTCATGATCACTCGGCGTTGAGTGTGTTTGGCTTCAACACGGAGGCTTATGTCTTTCTCCAATTTCGATTCTCAAAACTCGATAATAATTCCTTTAATGAGCACCCCAACCATGCCTGAACCATTCGGGCCTCGACGACCTTCGTGGTTTGAGCAACGAGAAATGCCTCATTTCTCTCCCTCTCAGCCCGGCATGTTACCGCTGAACTCACCGCCGGCAGTGGATATGTACGTCAACGCCGTGTATTATCCCAATTGGAGCTTCTATAAGCAAGTACCTCCCTCGTCATTAAATATTGGCGCCATTTCGCACATCTTCTATGCCTTCGCATGGGTTAAGCCGGATGGTACCGTCTACGTAAGGCACCAACTGAACGTCCTGCCCACTGCCACTAATGCTAAAACGTATCTCAGCTCAGCGATGAATGGGCAGACACACAGGTTGCGGTTGACGGCACCTTCGGATGTCTTCGTTCCTTGTGCCGGCTCAAGCAGCGGCGCCAAACGCTAAAAGTCATCCTGTCGATTGGTGGCAGTGGGAATGGTAGTGAGCACTTTGCAGCCGTCGCTCAAAATAATATGGCGAGCAATACATTTGCCCAGTCTGCTCGGGAGCTTTGTCTGAAGTACAATCTGGATGGAATTGACAGTTGGTACCAGATTTCTTACTTGGAAAGATTTGCTGATCATGAGAAGTCGACTGGGAGTATCCCATGGACCTTGAACAAGGTCGAGCCTACGCCAATCTCCTAGCCATCGTTCGATCGTATCTTCCCAGACCCCGCTTCACACTTACATCAGCTCTTCCGGTAGGGCAGTGGGCATTGAGGAACATCAATTTGTCGTCCGCACATCAATTTTTGGATTTCATCTGCCTAATGGCTTATGACTTCTCCGGTCCGTGGAGCAGGACAACGGGACATCAGTCGCAACTGCACAATCCTGACAGGGCTGCAAACGAGTACTCAGGGGTCTCTTGTCACTCGGGAGTCTCCTATCTCATCAGCCAAGACGTCCCCGAGCGCAAGATTCTTCTGGGCATACCTGCTTATGGCCGATCCTTTCTTGGCGCGAACAATGTCGACCAGAGGTATTCGGGCCACGGCGGCGACGAAGGCTGCTTCCAGTTCAAAACCTTACCCCGACCTGGTACGAACGAGTCGGTTGACGTCAGCTGCGGCGCTGCTTTCTGCACAGGTGGCGACGGGGGCTTCGTAACGTACGACAATCCCGAAACAGTGAAAATGAAAGCACAATATGTCAAACGTCATGGACTTGCTGGGTTGTTTTATTGGTCAGTGTTGGGTGATGCAGATAGCAGGAGAAGTTTGGTATATACCGGCTTCCAAGCTCTGCACTCTTCTCACTAAACAGACGAGATTAACGACTATCACCCATTGGCGAAGGGTGCTTCGGGGGTCGATGGCTTGGGAGGTGTTTTGTGATCGGATTCATTTGGGGAAATTTTGGCTCACTCTGGAAAGACAGGGAAAGCTTTATAGCGACAGAACCTTGACTTCCAGAATGATACACGGAATAAACAATGTTGGAGGTATTTCAAGGGCGTGTTTTCCTCGCTTAATATTAATTAAAGTGGTTGCAGAGTAACGTACGCGGACCCCCGTTTGATCACTCTAAATACCTAATGTTCAATTCACAAGTTGTGTGCCTTCTTTAGCACTGAACAGCAATTGTAAATGATCATTGTTGTAGAGTTGTATCAAGTGAGGCTCGAATGGATTCTGAAGACTAAATCGTGAATTTGTTATGCCAACCAAGCAAGACGCGAGCTTTATTCTATGCTACAAGTAAATAAAACCATCCCTCACGTCGCCATCCCGCACTGCCATCCTCTTGAACCATACCAGTGATACCTTAATTGTAAATCTTATTTGGATTGAATCCCACTAACAGACCTCGTACCATAATTAGAAGCTTCTCTTTGCAGATTCTTTTCAAAGCCATAATTGCAGTGTCGGCCGTCGCCTTCATGCCGCAATTGAATGGCTTCTCTGAACAGTCGAGCTCTCTAGACTCAGGTACGACACCCAATTCCCACGCGGTAAATAGGCTAATCTACCCTCGTAGCTGACTACAACCCCCTTGACCATTTAAATGCAATTTTCTCTCATCCTTCTACGCTATCCTCCATATCGCAAACCTCTAACGCGCTGCAATCCTACCAAGATGACCTCGACGACGAGATTGCAGAGCAGCTTGAATACCAGGCTGCCTCTGATGTCGAGAGCGTACGACGCATACAGGCGGCCAAGGCAGAGCTCGCGGACCTCTTCAACCGAGTCGAGAGCGTGCGAGAGAGGGCGCTGCAGACGGAGCAGGCAATCACGGAGATGACAGCCGAGATCAAGAGGCTGGATGGCACCAAGAAGAATCTCACGTTGTCGATGACAGCTTTGAAACGGCTTCAGATGCTGACCACCGCATATGAACAATTACGAGGACTGATCAAGACCAGACAATATGAGGAATGTGCGCAATTGGTGCAGGCAGTTATTCAGCTCATGGCCCATTTCAAGAGCTACAGGTCTATCGATCAAATCGCAACCTTGAGTAGGAATGTTGCTGAACTCCAAAGAGAACTCTTGGAACAAATCTGCGAGGATTTTGAAATCACGTTTGCAAAGGGAGAGGTTGCGCAGAGGAGAGGAATGCTCTCCGAAGCATGCCATGCTATGGATGCCCTGGGAGATGAGGCTCGACATCGGCTGATCAATTGGTATTGTAATACGCAGCTGCGGGAGTACCGTCAGGTCTTTCGAGGAAATGAAGAGGCTGGCTCGCTGGACAATATCTCGCGAAGATACTCTTGGTTTAACAGGATGTTGAGGACCTACGATATGGAGCATGCCTCGATATTCCCGCCTCATTGGAGGGTGAACGAAAGGCTGGCCGACACGTTTTGCGAAGGCACCAGAGAGGACTACAAAGGTATTCTGCAGCGTTCGATGAGGAGGAACGATGGCCAGCCGCCGGATGTGAACCTATTGCTATCTTGTTTGCAAGAAACCCTGGATTTTGAGCACAGCTTAGAGAAGCGATTTGCACTTGATGTGAGATATGCGATCCATTGCTTGAGCCCGCTTCACTAATTAAGTGACCAGTCGCGCTCGTCTGTGGATACCATGAATTCCTCCAAAGATGAGAAGACGCACACTTTTGGACAAGCCATTTCGGAGGCCTTCGAGCCATATCTGAGCGTTTGGGTGGCATCGCAGGATAAGTATGACCTGCGTGGCACTCTCTCAACAATGAAGCCTACTAATCCATCATAGGCATTTGTCTTCATTGATACCCAAGTATCGAGTTCAGCCTCTACGCAACCCAGATGAAGAGTTCTCCAGTCAATCCGTGATTCCCTCGTCCACCGAGTTGTTCCATTCGTACCGGATCACTTTTGCGCAATGTGCCAAGTTGTCGACGGGAGACAGATTGCTCGAGCTCACGAAAACGTTCGCGAAATACCTTGACCAATACGGTCAGCAAGTGCTCTTCTATTTTCTCAGCGAGAAACCGGGGCCGCAAGGACCTTCGATCGAAGATGCCGTCCTTATCATGAACACGGCTGATTATTGCTACACGACTGTCAATCAGCTCGAAGAACGCATCAAAGCCCGGATTGACAGCGAATATCGAGACAGTGTGGATCTCCAATCCCAAGCCGACGCCTTCATGGGCATCGCCAGCGCCGCCGTCCGGTCTCTCGTCCGCAAAGTCGAGCTCGACACGGAGCAGTCCTGGCGCGAGATGCGCCAGATCAACTGGAGCAAGCTCGACAGCGTCGGCGACTCCTCCAGCTACGTCAGCGACCTCCTGCACCGCATCAAGACCCGCGCCGCCGAGATCCTCAAATACCTGCACAAGCCGCAGTACGCGCGTGCCTTCTGCGACAACCTCGTCGACGCCGTGGCCAACACTTACATCAGCACCCTCGTCGCCAGCCGGCCCATTTCCGAGGTCGGCGCCGAGCAGATGCTGCTCGATTCCTACGTCCTGAAAAAGGGCCTCAACGACCTCGCCATTCTGAACGCCGACTCCTCCACCTCCTCCACCTCTGCTCCATCCTCCCCATCCTCCTCTTCGCATCCGCATCCGCATCCGCATCCGCATCCGCATCCGCATCCGCAGCAGTCGCAGCCGCCCCCCGCCTTCGTCAAGCGCGTCGCGGCCACCATGGCCAAACTCGACCCGTTGCTCAAGACGCTCCAGGTCCGGGCGACGCCGCCGGAGGGCCTCGTCCAGGCCTACCTGATCCACGTGCGCGACGCGGCGGAGCCCAACTTCCGCAAGCTGCTCGACCTCAAGGGCATCGGCCGGCGCGCCGAGCAGAACGCGCTCGTCGAGCTGTTCAACGCGCACAAGGCCTCGCCCGTGCATGCCGGGCTCGCGGCGAGCAACCCGCTGCTTGCTGGGCTGCACCTGGGTGCGGGCGGCGGCGGCGGCGGCGGCAGCGGCGGGAGGGAGGAGGAGGAGGAGGAGGAGGAGGGGGAGGTGCGGGGGGAGCGGGAGCAAGTGGGGGAGGTGGCTTGATGGGACCGCCGCCGCTGCCGACTTCGAATCTGATGGCGGTCGGGGCGGGAGGGGGAGCGAGTCCGGGGCTCGGCGCTGCTGCCGCCGCGGCCAAGTTCGATCCGGCGACGTTCGGGTCGGCGCTCTTGAGCGTGGCGCGGGATGGCGTGGATCGGTTTGGGAGTCCGGCGCTGGGCGGCAGTAGCAATGAGCCGAGTCGGACGGCGAGTCCGCCGCTGGAGGGGGTGGTGGTGGTGGTGGTGGTAGTGGGAGGGATGGGACGAGTACGCCGACGAATCTGAATGAGAATCTGAAGAGCATTGGCAAGTTCTTCCGACGGGATATGGGTTCGTTTGGGCGATTTGGGGGCGCTAAATCGTCGGATTGAGGGAAAGTACCCAGTTCAGGGTGCCGAGGGAGAGGACAAATGTTGTAGATGGAATGACAATCGGTAAGCAATTGCATAGAATAATTATGGCTTCACTACCTTGGTTGCTCGACCTGCTTCGGGGATCCCAGTTTTGATCGACGTTTCAACTGAGTTCCACACCTCGGTGACATTAATGTTCAAAAGATGTTTATGTTTATCGAAAGATTCATGTGCTCCGGCCGCTTTTTCTTCTGATCTCTCGACTCGTCAATTTCTGGGTCAAGTGAGACCGCTTTTCGAAAAATCTCGTCTGGTGAAGTTATTATCTTGTGCTCCGGAAGCTCTCAATTCTAATCGACGTGCAGAATGTATGGAGAAAAAGAAGTGCGACTGCCGCAGCTTCTTCGCACTTGCTCATGTAGCACGCCGAGTGAAGTTCTTTGGGAAAAGTGCAATCATCGAGTCTTTCAAGCGACGAGGCTCGAACTCATCCAATGGTTTTCATCTGTGTTAAGTTTTGATCTGGTCTGGCTTGGTTTTGTCTTTTTCTTCGCTTGTCCGCCGCTCACTGCATCTCTCTCATCACCTGCGCCTCGGACCTTTTGGAATATCCTCCTCCCGCACAACTCTCACCTTGCCATTTCCATTCCCATTACCGCTCTCCTCTCCATCCGCATTCTTCTCACCATCGCCATCTCCACTCACATCACCACTCCCCTCGCCTTCTCCGTCCGCATTACCTCCGGCTTTTACCGCCTTGCCTCCTTTGTCGAAGCTGTTTGGATCAACTCCCAGGATACCGCCGACATTGTTGCGGTCACCGGGGACGCTAAATTCGCGGAACGCATACCGCCATACATTGAGAAACGCACGCACAGCCTTGCCAACTTTATCCTTGCCGCCTTTCGAGTGATGCCCGGTGCCAGTGATGACGTAGACAGGTCGAGTCGACGAACGTTGTTCCAGAAGGCAAGATTCTAGGTAGGAAACTGCTTCTTCGGGATGTAGGCCTGTGTAAAATGAGTTAGCCTCAGCCAGGGTGGAAAGAGTAGTCCGGACCGGACTTATGGATTGGGTGGACTTACCGTGTAAATCAACATATAATTCCTTGCCCTTTCCCATGTCCTTATTTCGCTCTTCATAAAGTAGTCTAGACGCTTCACGATGCGCCTCCCGCATTTTTTCATTCTCGCTCTGGCCCCGCAGACTCAAGGCCTTAGCACCTCTCGAATCATTCCGGTTCCACGCCTGCGCCGCACTCTGCAAGAATTTATTGCGCAATCCGCCGTGCTTGAACGCCTCTTGTCGTGCCTTCATATAGGACTTGTTCGCCGCATCGCCCGTCTCCAGCCACGGAATGTGCTCGGGCGGGGGAATCGCTTGTGCCGCAGCGTTGTTTTCGCGCGTGCCAGTGTAGGATTTGTTGGATTTGAGACCACGGCGGCCTTGGGCTGGGGCAGGAGAAGGCGACATCCGTACAACATCGGCAAGGGAATTTGGCGTCGCATCGCGGTGACCGTGACCGTGGCCGCCGCGTTTGCCGTGATGTCGCTTTCCGCTCTTACCGGCAGCGGCGCCCAGGGTGGGGAAGGCTTCGTTGTCGTCCACGCCCGGAAGAGGGGTGGTCGCACGAGAGGTATGTCGACTGGATGGACGCGAGTGCGAACGGCTTAGGGATGGACCGGTGGGTATGAAGTTGTTGAAGCCTGGAGGAGGAGCAACTGCTCCGCTCGAGCTATAGATCGATTCAAATGACTGCGGATGGAACTCAGGGGGCCACTGCTGCGGTATGTTATTGCCCTGCAGAGATGGGAAAGCATTGTAGTCGTTGGTCTGGAAATCCGGTTGCGAGTTCTGAGCCGGAGGCGTTGCATTACCATTGACATTGAGTCGATTCATGAGGGCAGCGGGGTCATGGGAGAATACGCAAGTATCCCCTGCCAGGCAATTTCCTGCCAGCCAGTATCTGGCAAAGTCAGTCAAGGGCTCTTGATTCTAGCAAGTCAAAGCAATTCCTTACTTGCAAAGATGACTGGAGAGGTCATGGCTGAACCTGCAGTCTGCTCTTGCACAGCTTCCAGTGGAGAGGAAATACTTGCAAACGACGGAGGTCTTGGCCTGACCTGCAGGTGTAGGAGGCCGAGCAGTTGCCGCCATCGACTTGCCTACCAAATACGTACGGTCTTGTTCGTTTGCGACCTGTTGCGCCGGAAGCGACTGGATATCGGTCAGCGCCATGATGGCCTGACTCAGATCGTACCCATTGGCTTCCAAGACTTTTTCATATTCTTCATCTGTTTGGTCATCTCGTAAGATGGCACGCAGCATGTCATAAGGGCTCATGTCCATGGTGTACGGATTCAACCATTCGGTCGTCGCTCCCGTGCTGAGACCCTCTCCGATTGACAGCGAAGTGCTTGTCGGCTCCTCATTGACAAGCCAATCCACAGTATCGCTCCCATAATCACCGTAGATCTCCGTGCTTGGGCTCTGATCGCCGCTGAACTCGTAGGCGTTCAGATTCGGACTGTGGGGGATCTGCGGCGTGGCCACGGCGAGCCGCGGAGAGGGACGGGGCGATGTGAAGGGAGACGCGGTCGAGGACTTTGCTCTCGTGAAGGCGGGTGGAACAACGCCGAATCCTGGCGGTGGTGCCGGACTGGCCCGACTGCTGCGAGGCGATGAGGCCAGTGGGGTCACGGCCCGCTTCATTTGCCATGGCGCGGGCGATGTGCTCCGGATGACAGTATGACGTGAGGGTGGAGGGGAGGAAGCTGTATTTGAGCCTTCTTTGTACCTCCAAAGGACATCCAGCACCGTGTTCTCGAGTTGCTTGTCCTTCAATGACGTCTCTCTGCGCAGAAGCTCCTCGAGCTTTTCGGTCTTGTCCTCCTCTTCCAAGGCTTCGTCTTGCAGGACCGGCAGGCAGAGCTCGTAGACTGTGTCGGAGACCATTTTTGAAAGACGCTTAATTTTTTTTTTCGCGGTGCAAGAGAGGCGCGGAAGGTGGGTGAGATCAGAGGGGACACGAGAGCGATGCAGAAGGCGCAAAGCTGGACCTCGAAGACGTGGGGTGGGGTAAGCCTTCGTGGATTGGCGGCTCGCGCAAAGTGAAGTAGAAAGAGAAGAGGAGAGAGGGGACGGGATGAGATGGACGCGAAGAGACGGCGAGTCGAATGGGCAATCCAGCCGCGGCCGCGTCGGGAGGGCGACGAGGAGTGAGGAGTGAGGAGTGAGGAGTGAGGAGTGAGGAGTGAATGAGTGAGTGAGTGAGTGAGCGAGTGAGTGGGAGGAAAGATTGGACTGAGGGGGAGCTGTCGGGTTCTGTACCTTATTAGGGACGAGTTTTGATGCTCAGCCCTACCACACTTAGGTATCCTGTGGGACATATTAAGTAGAGGTGCCTGATCGTCACCGGGCGTCCAGCATGCAGCTGGGGCTCCATGCGCATCAGCTACCTGCACCCAAGCAACTCCGGCAGAGGCCTGCTTATTTTGATTTCCTCTTGTGCAGCAATGTTGCATTGGCGTGTGACACGAGATGACCTCACTGCCGGCGCAGTGCAATAATGCTAACCGTTCCGTTAGGACTAGGCAGGTATAGCTAGCTACGGAGTACCTGACTTCTATTCAGCTGACTCGGGGTACCTCAATCCAATCAGTACCCCGGCTCCAGAACCCTCTATATGCGAGCCCTGCTCCCAAAATTTCCCGAACCCCAAGAAACTCGGACCAAAGTGCAGCGTTTAGACCCTTGACTGTCCCGTGTCTTCCCCATCTCCTGCTCGGAACACATCCTGAGCATCTTCGTCCTCGCTAAAGTCATCACGGTACTCCTGCTCCTCGAATTCGTTGGTATGAAGTGAGATGTCGTCCTCTCTGCGGAAGCCAACGTCTGCCTCCTCGTCATCAAACGCATCCGTGAAAGCAGGTCGCCCCGAGCTCGAATGAGATTCAGTCCGAATGTGCTGCGCTTCCTCGACTTCAAGCTCCTTGGCTCGAGCGCCTACTTTGCGGTACATCCACCATCCGGTCACGAGGCCGGCAACTCCCCCAATTGCCATGCCGACATAGCTGGCCGCCTTTGCTCCGGCGCTCATTTTGTCTCCGTGCTCAGCAAGGGAACCGAGTTGGCTACCGACGAAGACGTGGATCAGCAATTTCGGGGTAACGAAAGCTGTGGCAATGGCAAAGTCTCTGACAGTGACGCTTGGGATAGTCGAGATAGCGCCGTTGGACAGAGAATAGGGGAGGGGGCACAATCGGATCATGCAGAGAAGCTTGAGACCATCGTGTTTCAAAACGAGCGAGAGAGCCGCAAATCGCTTGTCGTTCTGCGTGAGACGTTGCACAAATCCAGAAAGCACAGTGCGGGATACGACGAAGGATGCTGCGGATCCGGCAACTGTAGCTGTTGCAACAATGAACCATCTGGAGCCCCAGTAAGCATATACGTAATTTCAAAAGGTCAAGGCTGAAGCATACCCTGGCAGCCCATAGACGAAACCAGAAAGCGTCACCACCGTCGAATATCCGATTAGAGGCGGAAATGACACCGTGAAAGTGAGAGCCCAAATAATCAGCCATCCGCCTCTGGTATTCCTCCATTTTTCCGCTACAGGACCCAGCCAAGCGAAGATTCTTCTATTGTAAATCAGAAATAAGATGCCCACGACTAGAGTAGCAATTCCCGCAACCACTAGCAATACTTTTTGCAAAGTCGTAAGCTTGCCGTACGTCTTGAGCGCCTGCCGCTGTAACTTGTCAGCGGAGTGTATCATTCGCTGTCGGAACGTTTTCGGTGCCTCGCCAAACGATGATGACCTTGTGCGAATTGGATTCGACTGTCTGATCCAGGCTGGTTGAAGGCCGTCATCTTCGGTTGATAGTCTTGGCTCGCCGACGGGGAGAGCAAGCGCCTGGGCTGTCGATTGATAGTCTGCCGGCATCTTGCTGAGATATGGTGATCCTTGCGTCAGATGGTCCTGTTTAAGGCCGTCCACTGCTCAACAGTGGAAAATTGACAAGACAGAAGGTCACAGAAGTCGATAAAAGCAAGAGGCGCAGGAGACGGAAGCTGACGGATAGCGGGATGGTTGTTTTGCTTATTTAACGATCCATTGGAGCCAGGTGAATTGGAGAGAAGGTGCTGCGTGGAAGGAGAGGAAGAATGAGAAGACAAGAATGATGCCAACTAAGGGTTCGAGGTTGAAGGACTAGGTTGGTGGTGAATAGAAGACCATGGTGGTTTGTCCAGGCGGCTGCGCATCATCGTCGGTGTTGGAGGTGTCGAGCCATCTGCGTCAGCCCGTCGGGCAGAAAGCAGGGTTGCGGTTGCTGCTCATCACACCGCCCCCGAATCTCCGACGAATCTCAGACTGTACTGTCTGCTGTCGGACCTGACGGACGGAAACAATGGCTGATTAATATCCAGGCATTCAAAAATCTTTCCTCGGATTTGGACAATACCATAGCATGCAATTATTCCATTTGTAGCTATATGTGCGGCGGTCATACCGCTTCGTCTCCGATCCCGAAGTCGAAGCTGAACCCAACACTATCCTCTCCCCGTCTTTTAACAACCGTCTGCCAGGGTGTCTTTTGCAGGACATTCACGTTCCTTTTGTTTTCATATGCTTCGAGTAATTCTGGACGCTGCTCTTCCAATTTCTGCCTAAAAGTTTCAAACGGGTTTCGTACATCTTTGGAGAAACCACTAGTCTGAGTCGGCTTGGTGCGAAGAAAATCCAGCACGTCTCCGAGCTTAGCTTCAGGGACGAAATTTTGTGTTATGGCGATGCTGGCCTCCAAATTCACAACGAGATGATAGTATCCAGAAGGGACGTGGAGTACTTCGCCCGCTCTGCAGATGCCCTCAATACAACCTGGTGTGGCGCGCGCCTCTGCGTGGAATCCAAGGAACCACTCTGCAATGCTCAAGGGCGAGGTAACCTCTGATTGATCCGGAGAGACATAGACACCCGGTGGAGGTGGCAGGGAGGAAGATGAAGGAAACATGATCCAATATTTTGAGCCTTGTAAGACAGCATTCCATGCACTAGTCCCATTAGGGTCCTTGTGAAAAGTGCTCCCGCTCCTCTCAGGCCCAATGATGAGCCAGCGACTGTCTGGACGTTTTTCATCAAGCACAGCAAAGAAATCTTCACCGAAACATTCCGGGACCCAATAGGAGGCACCCTTCATGCCCCTTCCCACTTCGATTCTCATCTTTTCCACGAATCTACTATCAAAAAGGTACAGGGGGTTTTCATCCTCAGTATTGCTCATGTAGTCCACGTAATTTCTCAAAGGCCAGTCGACGGCTTCAGCTCGGAAGATAATGTCGCCGTATTTTCGGATCAAGTCCTCTGTTGACCAATTGCGGTAAACAGGCCAAGCTTTCACGGGATCCGTAAGAATGAATGGCTTCCCAGTGTAGTGCTCGGAAAAGTCTTCCACGGACAAATCATCGAGACGTTGGATCCTGTTTCTTGCCGGTATGTTAGAGACGAAGGAGTCGAGGGGAATATGAGCGCAATAAAAAGGTCGGTGGAGGGTATCCGAGAACAAGTCCTGGCACAATATTCCAGGCTCGCGGGTGAATGGCTGTCCTAAAAAAGTTGAACGCCATGTGCCTTGCCAAGTCAGTGAAGCGGGCGGCGATCTGAGATTACCACGTCAATACCTTGTATGCATCTCCATGAAAGCGCATGTGCTGTTGCAATTCAAGAGTGCGCAAGGCACATACACTCCCGGAAACTTCTCGGGATACTGAGTCCTGGATACTAAATGCAATAAACCAAAGAAAGCTAATGGAAAAGATGTTCGTGTATGACGATGTGAAAAGAAACGCGAGACAAGAGCGAATGAAGCAATCATCGCTTACTCTATCAGTAAAGCTTTCCATAGTTCTTCAGCCCTCGAGAAGGCGTGGAGAGCCCTACAAGATGCCCCTACTCTCAGCAGATCTGGCGCATCTAGGCACTCTAAGAATTGCAGAAGTAGCTCGTCAGGCAAAACCGCAAACATGCCAGCATTGTCCTTCAGATTTCTGCCAGTCGTGTATGTATTGCCAGATGGCCTGACTCCTAATGGATGAGATGGAACCGCTAAAGAATCGTCTTCCTCAGCATTTAATCCCACTGAACGTGACTCATGCTTCACTCGTTTTGGTGGATGAGCCGTGTTCAGCTCGCTGTGGCTGGGTTCACGATGCTCATTGTCGGATGATGGTCGAGTCATCGGTCCAGCCGGTTCAATTCGAAATTATGACCGATCGAAAGATGGTTGGTGCGAATGTGAGTCGTACCTCGTAGTCGGTGAGGTGAGCCCGAGTGTGCTTTAAGGTTTTGAAACGCTTTGGTTCGCACCTTTTGGAACCCACCATCGACCCGCCACCGTCCGTGCGCAGCGAAACTTTTTGCGTCCTCTTAATTTATAACTCGGCCGCGCAACTTCGCCTTCGAACATCAATCCTCTCTGAATCAATAAACCCTACAAGGCCCTATCACCTAGATATTCCCAGACTCTCATTTACGGGAGTCTCGATATCTAGTTTCAGACTCCAAAGGTATCCTTTACAGCGGCGCCGTCCTCTGAGCGTCACCGCCGCTTCCTCCACGCCATATTCGCCAAAGATCACAGCGCATCGCCTGTGGTCTCCCAATATCCAACCGCAATCATGGCTGACTCCAAAGGCCTCGAGGAGGTCCAAGATGGTAAGTAGATTGTCCTCGCTTCACCATTTGACGACCGCTGTTGCGGCGAGGGTCCGACTTTTCCCAACACGAGGCAGCTGCTAACATTGGTATCTATAAAGGTCAGATCGAGTCCAACTATGACGAGACGACCGACTCCTTCGATGCTATGAACCTCCGAGCAGAACTTTTGCGAGGTGTCTACGCCTATGGCTTCGAACGCCCGTCTGCCATCCAGCAGCGCGCTATTATGCCGGTCATCAAGGGTCAGTAGACAATTTCATCACACCGAAGAGCTTGGCTGAAACTGATTATGCAGGCCACGATGTCATCGCGCAAGCGCAATCCGGCACCGGAAAGACCGCTACATTCTCCATCTCTGTTCTCCAGAAACTTGACCCTAACCTCAAGGCTTGTCAAGCTCTCATCCTCGCTCCTACTCGTGAGCTCGCTCAGCAGATACAAAAAGTAGTAGTTGCCATCGGCGACTTCATGAACGTTGAGTGCCACGCTTGCATCGGTGGGACCAGCGTTCGCGACGATATGAAGGCTCTACAGGAGGGACCCCAGGTGGTTGTCGGTACGCCTGGCCGTGTCCAAGACATGATCCAACGACGTGTCTTGAAGACCGACTCCATGAAGATGTTTGTTCTCGACGAGGCCGATGAGATGCTTTCTCGTGGGTTTACTGAGCAAATCTACGACATCTTCCAACTGCTCCCTCAATCGACCCAGGTCGTCCTTCTTTCCGCTACCATGCCGCAAGATGTGCTTGAAGTCACGACCAAATTCATGCGCGATCCCGTGCGCATCCTCGTGAAGAAGGCCGAACTTACTCTCGAGGGGATCAAGCAATTCTACATTGCAGTTGAAAAGGAAGACTGGAAACTGGACACCCTTTCCGACTTGTATGAGACCGTCACGATTACCCAGGCTGTTATCTTTTGCAACACCCGCAGAAAGGTCGACTGGCTTACCGACAAGCTCACCTCGCGTGACTTCACCGTGTCTGCCATGCACGGAGACATGGACCAAGCCCAGCGTGATGTCATCATGAAAGAGTTCCGTTCCGGTTCCTCCCGTGTCCTTATTGCTACTGATCTTCTCGCCCGTGGCATCGATGTTCAGCAGGTCTCCTTAGTCATCAACTACGATCTTCCTGCAAATCGTGAGAACTACATTCACCGTATCGGTCGTGGTGGCCGTTTCGGACGTAAGGGTGTCGCCATCAACTTCGTCACCGCCGAGGACGTCCGTATGATGCGTGAGATCGAGCAATTCTACAGCACTCAAATTGAAGAGATGCCCATGAACGTTGCTGGTAAGTGACAACAATGATGATATGTCCACTCAGTGGCCCAGACTAACGTAGTCTGCTAGATCTCATCTAAATTAAGGTGGGGCCACCCGAGAATCGATCTGACGGATATCGAGCTGTTTGCATTCCTGCCGGCAGCAAGAGTCGATTCGCGGGTCCAAGATGGCAGGAAAGGAATTGATGGTACACAAAAGCTTAGTGAAGTCTTTTATGGATCTCATAGCATTCCGGCGTTGATGATCGTACGGGTCCAATACTCTCACGAAGTCTGCAAATAATTAGAAAGGACGGGCTGTGCTTTGTTTGTCCTTTTTATTTTTCCTTGTGCTTTTTCCTGCTATGGCCGATGTCTACCTAGGGCGTGTTCCTTCAGTTGGTTATCGTGGCTCTGTAGGAGGTAGAGCGCCTTCTCTGTTTGTCAAGTAGCTTGATCTTGTCGATTCTAGAAGCAAACATGCATTTCCTTTTGATGCTTTGTGAACTGAGAGTGGGGGCCCTTTCGATATTACAAGGCAGGTGCTTGCGTCATTTCGTCGCCAAACCGCTCTTTCCACCACTGGACCTCCACTCCGCTCCACCTTCAAACTCCTCGTTAATTAATGAGCAATTCAAGGAAAACCCGTCAGTATGGTGCCTCGACCACAAAGTCCCACATCGCTACTCTGGGCGCATGAGTTAAGACGTCAGCACAGCTATTTACTTCGACGCCAAACAGACTTAGAAATCACAAACGAGGAGCTGCAAGCAGCTGTCGTTCAAACCAAAGCAAGCGCGGAAGCGATTAAAGACCAGGCCAGTGACTCGGCGCAACTGTTGGCTCTAAATGCGACTACACAGAAACAAGCGTTCCAAATCGAATCGCTCACCACGCGTATCCTCGCGCTTGAAGCGGAGAGAAGGAAAGTAAACGAGGATACGGACAAGGCTTTTGAAAGGGAAAAGACCGCATTGAGAAGGGTCAATGACTTAGAAGCGGCACATCTGGACCTCGGTAAGACTCTGAATGAATTAGGAGGCAAACTGGACGAACTCGGGGCGGTGGATATAGAAGCAGAGGTACAGGACATGGAAATAATCATTGGGAAGCACGGAGATCAATTAAGACACTTGGTAAAGGTGATTGATGAGGGCAGATCATTACACGAAAATCTCGCGTCTTCGGTCTTTCAACTTCAAATGGAGTTTAGAGCGCTTGACGCAAAGGTGGCGAGAGAGCGATTGGGTGGTCCGCATTGCCTCACGGCCTGGAAGGACAAACCAAACCTGCAAAATAGCAACGTGTTCGAAACGCAATGGAGCCCAGACAAAGAGCAGTCCAGCCGCGAGATGACGTTAGAAGCTCTTGAGTTACTAGCCAGGCCTCAGCCCCGGAAATGGCCGCGAGACAACCGAACACCGAGATGTATTGAGAAAGAGATGGCTCCGAATTGTGAATATATTTTGTCAAGTCCGCTTGCGAGGAAGCAGATGCCACCGCCAGTGCAAATCTTGGACACAGAGAAAAAAGCGAACTGTAAGAAGCGGTCGATTCAAGACACCCCAGACCAAGGTGGTCGGCCTTGCCGGTCTCAACGGGTAGCATGTGCGCCTGTCATGTTTCACGACCTTGACGAAAACCTTATCAATCGAGGGAAGACACATTTGCATAAGACCAGCAGTTGTACTCAGGAAACCGAATGTCATGCAAAATCACGGGTCATACTAAAGTCAACAGAAGGTAGACAAGGCAGAGACAAAATATCGAAGCCAAGACTCGCTCTTACTGAAAAAACAACAGCAGCGAATCGTGGTAGCACGAGATCACCAACTCCTTCTAAGCCGTCTCTACCGCCCAAGACGGCACAAATAAGGGCCGGAGAGTTGATACAGCAGCAGGGGTCAGCCGGACAAAGGCAGCTGCCTGAAAGCAAGCCACAGCTCCCGCAGCCAGACTCTCCACGCACACCGCATAGATCGTCTGAAGTCCAAGAGGATCCAAGACATGGAGGACAGTATCCCCAAACACCACAGCATCGAGAGCATTCGATGCCAAGACCGAGCGAAGAAGGGAGCCCTCCGTGGCGAGTTCCAAAGTTTATGTTGCCAGACTTCTTGGTTCCTCCAGATTGGTATGGACCAGCTAAGCCGTGATGCACTCAGTTATAATTCGGCCATAGTCCTGAAAAATCAATCGTTTTTGCTGTGCAAAGCAATGAAATGCATCTGGCATTGGTGGGTATGATCGGATCTTCAACCAGTTGGAGCGGACAAAAATACTTCTTGCGCCATTTCGCCTTTAAGGCTCTCGTGCTAGCTTCTCAAATGTTGGAAAGCGCACGTTGAACCTTTTCTCTCGCGTCCACGAGTTCGCGACTTAGGTCATTCTCTTGCGCAGCAACTTTCACCGCATAGTGCAATCTCACAATGTCCTTTGCTCTGGATAAGTCCGGATCAATGGAGGCGTCAGTCTTTTTTGACATTGAAGTTTCTGAGGATGATGGGTCTGGCCGTGCTGTGACGAGAGCCAGGGCGGCAGATGGATCCTAAGTGTGAGGCATGGTCAGATTCATTTGGAGTCGCAGCTTGCTATACGAGATCCACCTACACAGACTCTCAATGAGGTCAGATCTGAGAGTATTTCGGCAATCTGCATGTTGTACCTGGTGTTTATTGGCGACTTCGAACTCTCAATGGCTGTCGTTGTCTTCAGTACGTGACTTGCACATCTGGCTTGCTTTGCCGAAAACTTGCTCCGCAAGATCGGCGACTGTTGTCTCATGTGGAAGAGCCGCCCCGCCGGAACTTTTAAAATGGCCGATAAAAGAGGCTTAAAATTGACTACTTTATCCTGCCCTGCTTAATCTCAATTCTCGATCCCGAGACAAGGTTTTTGTTTGCTCGAGAATTTCGATATGGCCAGTAGCATAGCTTCGGTCAAGGCGAATTGCAAAAAGGTGCCGATCCAAGCCCTCTCAAACAAGCTGAGGTGTGAATTGCAGCCAGCTTGAATACTGTGTAAACAAAAGCTGACACCTACATGTAGGTTGTGTGTATTGGCAGGAACTATGCGTATGGCCCCGTTTCAAAGTCGTCTTACGATTGAAGCTTCCTCTGATCTGTCGGACTCAATATAGTGACCATGTCAAAGAATTGAACAATGTCCGCCCAAAGCAACCCTTTTTCTTCCTAAAGCCTACATCGTCAATTACCCTACCGGGTCAAGGGCCAGTGCTCCGGCCGAAAGGCGTCAATCTACACTATGAGATTGAGCTCGGCCTCATCATGGGCAAGGACGTCAAAGATCTGGACCCGGCAGACGAGCAGAGCGCCATGGATGCTATTGACTGTATGCTCACCCAGCATTTCCAAGCCAGAACCCAGATAACAAAACCTAACAAACGCTTTGAGCGAAATCAATGCTGACCGCCCTCGTCTTTCAAACAGCTTACTTCCTCGGCATCGACATGTCGGCCCGTAACATCCAAGAGGAAGCCAAGAAAAAGGGCCTCCCCTGGTCAATCTGCAAAGGCTTCGACACCTTCCTCCCTATCTCACACGTTATCCCCAAGGCCAGCTTACCCGACCCGCACAACGCCCTCATCTGGCTCAAAGTCAACAATCAGTTTCGCCAGCGCGACAACACCGAGCTCATGCTGTTCCGCATCCCCCGCCTTGTCAGCGATATCAGTAAAGTGATGGCATTAGAGAAAGGGGACCTGATCCTGACGGGCACGCCAAAGGGGGTGGGGCCAGTGGTTACGGGGGATGTGATGACTGCGGGACTAGAAGTGGACGGGAAGGAGATATCGGAGGCGAAGCTGGAGGTGCCGGTCGTGGATAGTACGAGCTCATATGAGTTTGCGGAGACATAGGGAGGTCTGGGGCTGGGAAATTGGCGATGTCTGTGGTAGCTTCCCTCGCTGAGGCTTCTGCAGACGACTGCATCGCGATTGATGCCTTGAGACACCTTCAATTGCATCTCAGTGACGATGGTTATAAGTAACAAGCAATGAACTTTAATGTGTCTTGAAACTTTCTGATTGTCTTTCGTCGTACCAACTTTGCGACTCAAATACCCCTGTGGCCGGCGAGCATAGCAGGTGCTCCCGAGTACGGTACTCTTAAAAGAGTAAAGCGGTCTAGTCCTCGAAATATGTTAGAGAGGCGAAAGATGAGTTTACGAAATCAAAGAGACGAATTCCTCCAGTACGAGCTTTTAACCTTGGAGGATATTGTAAAGTCTAGCAACTCCACTACCTACGTAGCATTTCAAATGGCGCTGTAGATATATCAATTGGCGTGTACGGACGGACAAAGTTGTACTAGGTAAGGTAGGTATTCTACTGAAATGTCGGAGCGGAAAATCCAAAGGGCCCGGCGAATGTCAGCAGATCTCGCGTCTGCGGCCCGTCGCTAGCACGTCAATTCACAGCTCCACGATCGCGTCCAAAGCTTTCAGCGCCAATCTGCCTCTGTAGAGCTCCACGGCCTCGCCTAATGACAAATGAATGCTCGCCGTGTGGGGCTTGGTCGAAATAGCCGGCCGTTACTGAAGACGGTGAGAGGCCAGTCACACGCTCAGGAGGATGATCATGAGGATTTCGGTTCTCCCAGACCGAAGCGGCAATGCCTTCCAAAAGATAAAGAAGCATGGAGTCCATTCATTCAATCTCGCGACGCGCACAGTACATCTGACGGCAACGACCAAAGAGAGAGAATCTCTGCTTCACCGATAAGCTTCGACTCGGATGACGACGCCCCCCAAGAGGCGTCGCACGTAACGGAAAAGCATAAAACGAGCAACAAAAACCGATCAGCCCCCCCTAAGACCAAGCAATACGACAAACGGTTGGCAGAGAAGTCAAAGGCACGCTCTTCAAGAAGGAGAGCACCGTCTGCACATGAGTCCCAACCTGATGACGATCCCTCTGGTTTTCATAGTAGTTTAGGGCGCAAATCTGTGCAACCCACCAAAAAATACGTAGGCAAGAAGTATACGAGCAATGTGCATGTAAAAGCAGGGGCGGAACCTGAGTACAAGGAAAGAAACAAGAAGCAAGCAGATGGGTTTCACACTCCACTGTCAATTCCATCACAGCGTTCAGAAAGCACGTCAAATACGAAGTTTAAAGTACCCGGAAATCACAGGGAGCAAGAAGTTGACGAAGATACTTCGGATCAGCCTTCCGAAGATGAATCGGTACTCTCGAATGATCGGCGCTTCAGAGAAGCCATAGGTCCATCCCAACGAAAGAAGGGCTCGAAAAAAGCCAATCTGGAAATTGCTACATCTCCAAGTAGCGGATTCAGAAATCCATCGGATCGCATACGCAGCGATCCCAAATCCTCCCTGGATTCCAAGGACTTCAAAACTCCCAATGGGATATACCCCGAGGGCTCAAACTCCTCGTTAAGCTCTCCGCCAGGCTCTGACGTTCTCGAGTTCGCCGGAGAGTCTGTTGATCTACCGCTGATTTCCTCCCAAGTTGTAGATGCGTCCCAAGTTGCTGATAACTCTCTTTACGCGATCTGCCCCTTATGTGACGAAGCCGTCGATCGGTCATTCTTGGATGAATTTTCCAATTATTCTCGCCGAATGAGCGTCCGCAAACAAGAACTCTTTTGCCATGCTCACAGACGCCGCGGTGCTATGGACGAGTATGTCGCCGCTGGGTATCCGGAGATTGATTGGGAAAAACTTCCGAAACGTCTGGAGTGTCATCATAGGCATATCGATGACATATTGGACCATAGAAAGGCGAGCTGGTATCGGAAGGAACTCGAGAAACGGGTGAAGAGCGGGAATCGGCGGACTCTTCACCAGACTGCTATAGCTACGAATGACGAGTCGTCTTTACACAAGTTCGTCCCTGGGTACTATGGCACTAAAGGGGCAAGGATCATGTAAGTGTGTTCTCAGCCGCGAAAGATCCACCCAGCCTCTGCAGTAGTAGAGAAGCTCGACACCTATATTACGATGACTATTAACACATTTGGCTTAGGATGGAATCCATAATCGATCACTTTTCCGATAAGATCCGCCGTCTCGCAGCCTCGGATGATTTACTATCTCTTGGGGGTGGCGGAATTACGGACTATGCCCAATCGGTTCTTGTTCCAGAGCTTGCCGTCTGCCTCATTAAGGAAGACTTGCAGCTCCACGACGGTGAGGCGCGAAATGTACTCTCGGAGAGCACGAGGATTGGTCGGCTTGTGCATGAAGAAGAGGAAGAATGAGTGGCTATTGTGGATGACGCAATACTCGAGAGCAACCGCGAATCTAAATATGAAGAAAATTCCAGGACCAAAGAGTACATTGTGCTTGACGAGGACATGTGAGGACTACGTATGGAGAGATTGTGCCTTGGGGCTATCTGGACCCGTTGGCTTGGACATCACGCACTCTGGCTGTATTCAAGGCGTGCAACGCTTCTGATCTGGCTCAAGTAGATTCGATAGTGAAAGTCAATGGCAAAACATCCACATTGCGGGCCAAACCATCCATAGTTATGGGGACTGATGGTCCACATGTGGTGGCGAAATTTATGACATCTCAGGCAGGAGGGGAGTGTGTAGTATTGCTCGCTAACGTCCAAACCCCCAAAATGACCACGTGTGACTCTACGTTCTCTTTCGAGATGCTCTCATCTCCCACTGACGTTGTTCTTATACGCCATGCCGAAGTTATACAGACCAAAGGCAGCCAACGCACTCAATCCAATCGGAAGAGGCTTTTGAGTCTTGATCGCACGGGGAATTGATGAGCCCGCGAGGACAAGGGAAGCGAGCAATGCGAGCTCTACGCCAAATGGTTGCTTGTTTTGGATGCGATATCCGCCTAGAGCGTACTGCGAGAATATCAGCACAAGTATGCCTTAGTCCAGGCGTGGGAGTACACCAAGAGCAAATTGAGGGACTTGGGCAAGTGCTCTAGCAGGCAAACTCATACCAAGGCGCCAACGGTGCATCCTGCAGTTATGGAAGGGACAGATCCAGTTCTCACGTAGCCCATGGCTCCGCCGCCAGCCGTCAGACCGGCGAGAATATATGCGATTTGCGAGAGCGACTACGACCAATCGTCAGTAAGTGATGCTCTCTGGTTGACACGAGCGCGGCTCAGCTTACCATGACTATTGAGATATCTCTCTTGAATTCAGTATCAGGTGTTTGAGAGAGGGAAAGGACGTGACGTTTCTGTTCGATCGGTCACCGACGTCCCGCGGGCGGAAAGCGGACGAGACGAGGCTTCCAAGTCGGGACGGCACCCGCGCACGCGGGTATTCTACAGGTAGGTATGCTCTGCTTTCTGCCCTATTATTTCTGTTGCTTTTTGCCCTGCTAGGTATCTCTGCTGCTTTTCATTCTACCTACCTAACTTTGCTACCTTCTGCCTTGCTATTAAGGCCTTCGATCGAGCATTTAGCAAAGCACTCAATAGAGCACTTAGCAGAGCATTCGGCCTAGCATCCAGCAGAACATTCGGCCCAGCATCTATCAAAGCATTCGGCCTGGCATCTAGTCAATTGTCTAGCCTGACATCTAACAGAGCATTGAGTAGTCTTATTCTGCGCCGAAATGCGCAGTTGCAGCCTACCTACCTAAGGTAACTAGCCTCCGGTCGCAAGCGCCGACCGTCTGGGAATATTCCGAATGCAGAAAAGAACCTTTGTCAGAGAATACAGTATGCTTCGCATGCAGCTACTGTCCCCTTGGATGCCAATGATCATCAACCAGCAGCTTTCGCTGGTTTTGGAAAGTTCCCAATGCCGCTCCTTACTATTCTAGATGCAGGCAGAACCTTTGTTAGGATACTCCACGACGTACTCTGCATGCGTCACTTCGATACTGGGAGCAGATAGAACAATGATCAGCAGTTTACGATGTCTGACCTTTAAATTCAGAATCAGATCTTAGGCTAAGTCCAAGCAATAAACTTCAACATTAACCAATCTTCCAAATTTGCGTCTTCCATCGCTGCTGACACTCTTAATTGTTTACTTTTCGCGGTCCAAAGTTAACGTACTACCTGTGGAAAAAAGAAAAAGGCCCGATCGATCTGAGATACGTGGCCAGCCGTAGATTCCAACCATGAACGAGTCGAATGCGCAGCGTTCCAAGTTTGCTATCGATTACGATCGCTTCCGTCCTTTCTGCTGCGATGGACCGGAAGTACCGGTCGAAGAATTCAGATCAGAATTACATCGGATGACTCAGGCGTCTGATCACGAAGATGTGCAAGAGTTCCACTCGATGTGCCGCCACAGAACCATGGGTTTCTTTCATCTCGGAACTCGGAACGGGGTCGACTATGGAACAAAGGGTTGGTGGCCCATACTAAGACATGACTGCGGGCCCCCGAATCTGAAGGGGAGTTGTTCGACTACTTTCATCGCTTTCTTCGTTGATGAGTGCAAGACACAAGAGATCTGGAAAGAGACGTTGGTGGGTCTAATGAATGGATGTGATAAAACAGTAAGTTTCAAACCCTTCCGGAATCACGAGACTGATACCATACTGAAAATTCTTTGGAAGAGCCTGTTTCCGGACAGACAACCACCTAATTCTAAACCAGAACGGCCAGTGGAACCGGACATCGAACGGTTTTTCGAAATAGGCCAGTTGATGACCTATTCCGACGAAGAAGGATGGAACGATACGCGTTTCTCTATTGTAAAATGTCTTGTGGACGATAGTTTATGGATTGTTGCTCGACCTGAATTTCCGGGATATGAGCTTGACTCAGAGGACGAATTGCGTTGGGAATCCGCAAACCCTCGCCGACGCACCTATCCTCTGGACGGATTTGACACACCAATCTCATGTGCACGTCTCACGGCAACCGTGGATGACTTTGAGTTTGACGGAGGAATGCAGAAACTCAAGCATCCAAAGCGCACTACTGCGAGAAAGCCGTTTGATGTCGAGCAAGTTCATTCGGGGGGCTTTGTTCTCGTATCTCACGAGTTTTTGCTTTGATTGTGTTTGTACAGGAATATCCTGCCGCCCAAACTTTTGCAATGTTTGTCTGCACTCTTGAGGAATATTATAATATAGAGGTAGAGTTTGAATGCAATCATGTTGTTGAATTCACGAGAGCACGTACGACGACAATGTCTGAACCAGAATATCTTCACTTCGCAGAGCAAGGATGGAGCTCTCCTTCCCTGTGCCTTATTCGCCCTCCAACATTGGACTTGGAGGAATGGCTTCAGGGAACGGCCATGCAAGGATTCGATGAATTGGCTGTAATAGGTACTCTGTTCCAAGATATTGACGATTCGGTGGACGGTTTCTACTCCAACGTCTCTGACGCTGAGGCGTTGCGGAACAGCGCGAAATACTATTTGCAAGAACTGGATGATCGCCTAATCCCTATCTTGCACTGCATTATCGAGCAACATATACGCCTTTTTGAACAATTTTGCAACTGGGTTATGGCCGAGAGCTCCAGGTTCAGGAGGCACACGGGGCGCCTCAGGACAACAAGACTCAAACTCAAAGAGCTATCCTCGAGACTTCCCGGAAAGGGAAAATTTGCTGGTATTTAATTCTCAGGTCCATGTTATACCAATGAGCACTGAAGATTACATAGTGGACAACAATATACGAGATAGATGGATATGCCGTAGCGCCCACGAGATTCTTATTCTGATTATCCGAGTCGCAACACAAGAGCCAGAGACAAAAGTTGACAACACGAGGGATCTTGTTGAACGTCAAAAGGAATCTCTCGAGAATTTCGTAACAAAGTTACAAAGGGGCGATTGGAAATACCACGAGACCAGGCACAAGTCGCGATGCGGAATCCTGGGTACTGTACCGAAAATCATCTGTTTCGACGAGACAGCACAAACAATCGGAGCTTCGCAGCCATCCTGGCCCACTATAACACCAGACGGTCCAGCATATCATCCCTGGGTCAAATTCTTCGCTGAGTCAAGAGATGCTCGGATCCCCGCCAATATTCGAGAGTCTCACTTCAAAAGGGCATCCGAAAAGCTTGATGAGGTAAAAGGAGAACTCTTCCAGGGCAAAAGGCGTCTGACCGCTGGTAATATGACGCAACTCCAACGACAGTTTCAAAAGAAACATTCTGATTTCGTGTTTGATGCCAGAAATCATGTATGGCAAGCGATAGCCGCAGATTTCCAGCCCAGGAACCAGTGTAGTAGATGCAGGTGCTATTACAAGGTGAACCTCGTACACGAGATTAATCAAGAGGAGTTTGTATACCATGCGGGAGGAGACAGAGTAGGAGCTTGTGCTGAAGCATGCCTGTATTCGGAGTATATAGAGAGGCGAAAGAGAAGCGCGATGGCAAGGAAGGGGGACAAAGAGGATCGCAAGGCGAAGTGCAAGGTAAAGTGCAAGGAGAAGAGGAAGGATAAAGAGATGGCTGCACGCGGATGACAGAATGGAAGGGCGAACACCAATTGGGGGTCCCCTGCATAAATTTATGGCCGTCAGGTCCGTTTTTTGTTACGATCCTTCCGTTTTTCGGCTGTGCGTTCCCAACTTCATAGCTACGGTACTGTGCTCACGGCCGGCAAATAACAACTGGGATCCTCCCCATCTCTAATTTAACGATCACAACGATAATCGTAAATAGGCCAAGATATGTCTTAATAACAATAACTTATATCTGAATCTGTAATGATAAAGTAGGGAGTGCCCCAACAAAATGTCTGACACATTGAGGATATCGCTCGTGCGTTCATTGGCGTTGTAGAGTGCACAGCCGAAAAGCGGAATCAGTGTAGAATAACCGAGGCTGAGAGACGACGCCACTGAGCGCTATGGAACTAAGCGCATGAACGTCCATGAAGGTTCCAATTCTGCATGAGTTCATACCTTACCTAAGCTACCTTAGGTAGGTACATCACGGAGCTCTCAGAAACGTACCTACCTAGGTCTGGTAAACACTGCCTTGCGACTGGTCCTAGAAATGCAGGCCGTAAACTGTAGAACTCAACATGCGCGTCAACACTCCTGAGCTCCTTGGGAAGTGCATATATGGCTTCGAGAATCGATGACGGCTGGCTGTGGCTCGGGTTCGGTGGGTAATCCCTTCTTAGCCTTTTACGCTCTTGACTTGCGTTGTCTTCCCGATGGCCACCGAACATGACGCGCTGACAATTCTGCTTCACAGGAGCTTTCCTCTTCGTCGCTGTGAAGGGCATTGCTCACGCCCTTCGCCATGTCGTCGAGCTGACCACCATCACTGAAGAGCCAGTACCAGAACAAGATCCTCTAAAAGCGCAAGAGAACTGTTCGTATTCCTTCCCACCCCCCTTTGCTCCACGCCAATCTTGTGCTCGCCAACCCTCAGCGAGTCCCTCATGACTTTGGAGAGTCTCTTGAGACCACTAACGCCTCTCTTAGCAATATCTCTCACCTCGCTCCGCACCCTCGCCCACCATCCAAACCCCGACATCCGCCAAGCCAGCGCCCGCATCCTGCTGAAGCGTTTCCTCTCTCACCCCACCGCCCCCTCCCTCCTCAGCGCCGACCTCCAATCCCCCGACCACTCCACCCGCTTCTCCGCCCTCCTTACCGCCCAATTCATCCACGCCCAGGGCTTCCGCGTCAACCCGTTCCCCCCTACGAGCCCGCTCCCGACCAACGGCTATCCGCAGCACCGCCGGCGCCGGGTCCTCCCGCGCAGCGCCTTCGATTGGGAGAACGACTCGGACGACCTCGACGACGGTGACGACGGTGACGACGACGACGACGACGACGACGACGACGGCCGCACCGTGCGCATCAGCGGCGAGACGTACACGCTGCCCACGGCGGCGCAAGAGCGCATCCTGAGTGTTCGGCGACGTCGACGCGAGCGCGCGGGGGTGCCGACCGGGGCTGATGATCCGACTGCGGTTCCTCGTGCGGGCCGAGGCACGACTGCGGCGACGGGAGCGGGGTGGAGGGGTGGTGGTTGGGAGGAGAGCCCGGAGGAGACGGAGCTCCGGCGGCGCAGGCATCGGGAGGCCATGGTGCTGCATGAGGGTGCGGGCAGTCTGAGCGAGCGAGATATCATCCAGGGACCTGCGTCGAGGGGTGCGGGAAGCGGGCAGGAGGCGCTGGCTGCAGAAGTGCGTTCGCAGCGTGACGAAAGAAGAGCGGTTGCCGATGCGAGGGCAGAGGCGGAGGCAGCAGGCGTATTAGGGGGCAATAACGAGGGTGTGGGTGGGAGAGATGAGGGGAGTGAAGGAGAGGGAAGTGAGGTGACTGACGAGGAAGAAGACGAGAGCGGCAGCGAAGGAGAAGAGGAGTAGGAAGATTGATGCACGTATTCTTCTACTTGCAGTCCACCAGGAGTTCGGTGTTTTATTGCATAGGTAAGATACCCATTCCGGCAGTAAATAAGTTGGATTAAAACGGCTGTTCGAACACTTGAATTCATTAATACATTCCGCTTTCCGCCCATGCATACGTATACTGAGAAGATGAGATATTGCCAGGGAATCGATGCAGATCCAATAGCCTTCGATGAACGAGAAAAGAAAATATCCATGTAAATTCATATGTCCTCCCCTCTTATCTAGGTTATTTCCCCTTTTCAGCCGCTTTTACTAGCTCGCCTAACCTTCTTTCCATTACCTTGCGTCCTTCCAACGTCCTCCAGACCTCATGCGGTGCCTGATTCACCACATCCCATCCTACCAATTTCCTCGTCAAATGACTCAGATCTTCCTGCTTCCGTCTCCACTCCTCATCCGTCCTACACTTGATCCCAGAACTCACCACAACCACCGGGGTCTTAGCACTCTGGATGTTGCGACTCTGGCTCACCTCGCGCTGCGTGAAGCTCTCCGCCACCAGATTCTCCTGGAGTCGGGCCTTGATGAACTTCCCACCCTGGTGCGCCGAGCGTCCATAGACGCGATCCTCCCTGCTGCGGCCCTGGAACAGCGCGCCCCCAATGCGCGAGATGCCGAGCGGAGAAAGCACACCCCAACCCCAGGTAACGAAGCCCCGGCCAGGGTTGCCAATCCGGTGGAGGAGGTCTTCGTGCAAGGGGTCCACCATCATGATCCCCCGGACGCCGCGCTGGCGGGAGCTGAAGATGCGGCTGACGATGCTGCCGTAGCCCGCGGACACGAGGACCCAGGGGCCTTCTTCGCCTGCGCGGGCGAGCGCCTCGGACAAGGCGTCGGCGGACATGCCGGCGGAGTGGGGAGAGGGCGCATTGTCGGACCAGGCGTATCCGGGACGATCCCAGTAGCAATACCGGTCGATGGTGCCGTTCTGCCAGGCGGCGTAAGCCCAATGCGAGAAGTCGTATTCGAAAGGTTGTTCCCCTGCTTCGATGAGGACGGTGGGTTTGCTCGTTACGTTGCCGATGCATGCAAAGTGGACGTCGTACTTATCGCCATCTACAGGGTAGCGCTCGCCTCTGAAGGGGAGGCCTGCATCAACGGAACGGATGATCAGAGTAGCGGTGGTGAGGATCACAATGATGATGTAGACGATGAGGATGATCGTTGCGACCAGCACCGCGAGCCATTCACGTAGAGTACGTCGGGTTTCAGGGCGTCCGGTCAGTCTTTCTTCCTCCTCGCGCTTTCCCCACGCAACAACGCGGTCGGCGAGGATGCACCAAACGGCCATGACAACTGCCCAGATCACGCTGGCAATGCCCACGCCGCCTTCTTCGGCGCGAAGGCGAGGCACGGCAAGAATGATGATCATATCGACGAGGAGGAGGAAGGCAACAATGCCCGTGGAGACTCTCATGGCAACGGAAGGAGCCGAGAAGAAGAGCAGAGCGACGAGCAAGTTACCGGCCGTGAGAGTGGTATAGGAAAAGTCAAAGAAACCAGATCCGCGGGAGTGCAAGCCGGGTGGAGAGACGAAGATGCAAACAAGGAGGAGCACCCACCAGAGAAAGGTAATTGCAAGAAAGAGGACGGTAAGATACCGAATAAAACGGACAGTCCAGAGGTTGTACGGGGAGACCTAATTAGGAGTGTTAGCATGACGATTGGTCGTGGAGGATGACTGGCTTACTGCTGGGTCATCGGGATCTAGATATCCATCTTGATGAGCTGGTCGAGGTTGTTGTGGGAGTAGCCTCGTCCGCTCGTCAGGCTCCCTATTGTCATGGCTTCTACCTGATGCCGGATGTCTGCCATCATCTTCACTCTGTCGTGGTGTATCAGGGTTATTGCCATTCACATTATCATCTTTCTTGCCAAAAATGTTCACCATCGTGGCGAAGGCACGGCAACAATGGTAGCCGATTTGTGAAGGGAGTGAAGTCCAAACAGAGGAACACCAGGCCAAAGATAAGAAATTCGGTAGCAAGCGGCAGGCAGCAGACAGCAGACAGCCACGAGCTCTGGAAGCAGTTGGCCCCGCCAGAGGCGGGAAGAGCGCATCTGAGTGTCGCAAATGTGGCAATTAGCGCCAATCGACGTCATAAAAAAGAAGGTCGAGACGGGTCCGTTGGGTGTGGGATGGTGGGGCGGAGCTCGATGAAGACGATCTGCGAGATATCCCAGATGTCGATCAAGTTAAAAATACGAGTACATTAGGTACCTACCTTACTCCATGGTGCCATATGGGTGCAACGCGAATGTCTGTCGGTCTGCGCAGGGTTCGTGTTGTTCTGCCACATAGTCCAGCGTTGTGGTTTGCCTTGTTCTCTGTCGTCACTCCTTTGGCCGCAAGCGATTCGCCGTCTTTTGACGAGGAGCATTTAGGTACCTAGGTAAGGTAGAATTCCATACCTAGCGTACCTACCTAGTCTGATTAAAGCAGCGCAAATGGCAATTCGTGCTTGAAATGGCGTCTATGCGGTTCCGCCTCGTCTGCAGCCTCTGCCCAAATTAACCAATGAAGAGATGAAAGCTACCCCACCTCACCTGGACCTGTTTCTGGCCTAGCACAACCAAGCTTCAACGTCCATCACGAGATCATCCTTTCTCTCTCCACCATGAGTGACCTCGCCCGTTCATTCGCCGCGCAAAAATTGGCCGACCTCCCCAAAACGCCTCCTCAACCTCACCTTTCCGCCGCACCAGAAGACCGTGAAGACGAATATTCCTCCGAGTCCTCCCTTTCTTCCACCGGGACCGTCCTCCCCTCCCCCAGCCAACACTTGGTTGCTGCACCACCTATCCAATGGCCGACTTACTTTGCTCAAGAGCTCTTCCTTCCACATAGATTACCATCGGGAGATGAAGCCAAATATCACGTCTACTTGACTCCGCCCGCAAATTCAAAAGCTCCACTCTTTGTCTGCCACCATGGCGCCGGCGCCTCTGGCATGTCCTTCGCCATCTTCGCCCAGTATCTCCGCGCCATCCTCCCCGACGCTGGTATCCTGAGTGTCGAAGCGCGCCAGCATGGATCATCTGTATGTAGTCCGGCCGGCGACGTCGTCAACGACTTCAACATCTCTGTTCTCAGCGACGACCTCGCCAACATGATCACCCTCGTGCGGCAACGACTTGGCTGGCCCAGCCTGCCCACTCTCGTGCTCGTCGGCCACAGTCTCGGGGGCGCCGTTGCCGTCGACCTGGCGCGGAAGGGCACCCTGGGGACGAGTCTCCTGGGCTACGTCGTCATCGACGTCGTCGAGGGCTCGGCAATCGAGGCACTGAAGTTTATGCAGAGTATCCTTTCGTCTCGGCCTTCTGCCTTTCCGACGCTTGAGGCGGCGATCGAATGGCATATCCGCAGTCGGAATTTGCGTGACCGCGACAGTGCTGCCGCATCTGTCCCCGCGCTGCTCAAACACACCGCGGACGGTAGGTGGACTTGGACTACTGACCTGGCTATCACGCAATCCTTCTGGGAGGGATGGTTTCAGGGCATGAGCCAAAAGTTTTTGAGCGCCAAAGGGGCCAAGCTGCTGATTTTGGCGGGGACGGATCGACTGGATAAGGATCTCATGATTGGGCAGATGCAGGGCAAATTCCAGCTACAGGTGGTGCCGGAGGCTGGGCATTTTGTACAAGAGGATGCGCCGGAAAAGACGGCGGAGATGGTGGCAGAGTTTTACAAGAGGAATGATCGGAGTGCATTGGTGTTGCCGCCGAAAGTAAGTGATTTGATTGCACAGGGAAAGAAAGTCTAATGTATAAGTCGGGGTCAGAGGAGAGCATGCAAAATGGAATGATAGCATCTGTATTAGCATAGCATAGTATTGCAAATGGGTATCTTGCTGTAACGGAGACGACAATACGTCTAGCAGTACAAGGGCGCTTTCGTCCGTTCATGCCTGAACAGAGACCTCGGCGGATTCTCCTTCGATATTAGATCCTTTGCCTGACTTGTGCTTACGTTTCCGCCTTTTCTTTGGCTGCTCCTCTGCCTCTGCATGTGAACCATCAGCATTCCCGATGACTTGGTTGTTCATGTTACTGGACACTATCCTCCGTCCTTCTGCATCTCCGATCTTCTTCTTCGGCTTCATTACACTCAATGGATTAGGTCCTTTCGGACCCTTTCTCTTCTTTTTTTTGGGGACACCCTGTTCCTCTGCTGCATTCTCCTTTCCTTCCTCAGCTAGTCCTTCTCGGCCGTTCGTGTCCTCATCTCTTTTCCGTTTTACACCTCTCCCAGCTTTCAGTCCCGCTCGAAACTTGTCCCTCTCCTCCCGTGCTTGTGCATCGATGCTCCCTTGTGCCATCGGCTCCATGATCAAAACGCTGCGTTTCACGTATAGCAAAGGGATGCCGGGAATTTCCCTCAATCGACGCCTGACCTCCCTATCTTGTGTCGCGACAACATATCTGTGCTTATTTGTCCCCACCATACCGTCCGATTTCTCACGGTACTTCGGATCGATACAATCTAAAAAGCACTCCATCGTCGACAGAGGTTCAGCGAGCTCGTGATGTCCACATCGTCGCAGTTCGCACTTTTCACGGGTGAGTCTGAGGATGGGGTTTGAGATGGAAGCGGGTAGGCGGCGGATGTGGAGCAGGGTACAGTGCGTAATCATGGGTTTGATGCGGCCGTGAAGGGCACCTTCGAGCATCTTGGGAAGGTCCATGGTGAAGTTGTGGGCATCAACGAGGATTTGGGCATCCACTTTGAATTGAGAAATTAGTGAGTTGCTTGCATATGTTTGGTTTCAAGAAGTACAGAAACAAGGCACTTTTTAGGACTTCATCAGAGTATTTTGAAGCTTTGAGAAATAGAAAATTAAACATACATAGGACTTGGTACGGTTCTCGAAAACCGAAGTGGATGCCATATTGTTGGATTAACTTGCGATACTGCTTTGAGCGTTTGCCGCGCATCTTGGCAGGAGGCTCACAGTGTTTCTAAACCAAGTCACAAGTGAGGTTGAAACATGGAGAAGCGTTTGCACTAGCGGTTGTGAAACTTCGTCGAGGTGGAAATTTTGGGTGGGGGTTTTTGTAGCTGCGTCCGAGCGTTTCGTGTGGCTGAGTTTCCCGTCCGGATGCAGCTCGACAATCTGGTGACGATGCGAATACGGAGTACTCCGTACCTAAGGTAGGTATCTCTTGGACCCTAAGACCTCCAGTCACACACCACTGGGCCTGACTTGGTTACACTTCCACGGGCCCAATCGAAGCTTCCACCATCCCCCGAATCACTCAGGATAGACCACAGCTATATGTATTGAAAACGCCCGAATCCAAAGCCCCTCGATGCGGCTCTAATAATGCCGGTAAATGGGGAGTCAGCATCCGATCAAAGAGAAACTGCAGTGAACGATAGCAGTCACGAAGAACCAACAGAATTACCAACGGATCATAATGCAGCCAAGGAGGAGGTAGCCACGCTTGTCAATGGTACGCGAGAAGAGCCGGAGAAGGATGAATTCGGGCTTCCGGTTAAAAAGACCAGAAGACGGGAATTTAATGAAGATGGTGGGGAAGACAGTCCAAATTTGGTAGAAGCAAAAGAATGTCAGCCCCGAAACACACGAGATGCTGTACAAGATAGCATCGGCCATGAGGAGCTAGCGGCGACGGAACAAGATTCTCATGGGTCTAATAAGGCAGTGAACGGGGTAGAGCCTCAAGGTAATGGAGCCGAGACCGAAAGCAAAGACGAGACCAAAGAGGAGCCAAAACCCCAAAACGAGTCTCCCACGGTAAACTCTCAAGCACCACCTGAACCCGAAGAGAAATTCGTCCTCCACGATATCGCTGACGAGCCTCGACCCTCTACCGATAGAAACGCGCGCGCCTTTAAACGGGACTATGGTTACAACACAAATGGCGTTCGCGATAGCACGCAAAAGGTCTCAGAATTCTCACACCAACAACTCGCGCCTCATGATGCCCAAGATGCACTTTCAGATCTCGCAAGTCCAAAGAGCGATGAATGGCAGGATATGCCCGCCATCGCGCCTTACGACATCTACGATGACGACGGACATCTTGTCGCACGTGAAGCAGAGGAATCTGATGACGAGGCTGCAGTGTACGGCGGCCTCGGAGGTGCCGGGAAAGGCTACACCAAAGTGCAGATTGATGAAGACGCCCAGTCTACCACTTCTATGGACGAGAACACCGCGTATCTCTTCAAAGACCCTACCACAACCGTGATAGATGAAGATGACGATGTCAGAGATCCGCTTGCACAGATGCAAGCTACTAAGGACCTGCTTACAGAAGGCCAGCGCATTGCATATGTGGGCCTCACGAAAGTCGCCATGGAAAAAATGATCGAGGAACTGGAGTCGTTGGAGAAGACGAGGGGTGCAAAGAAGGCATTGGAGTTGAGTGTGGAGACAATGCAGATGTGGAGCCAGAAGATGATGTTGAGATTGTATCAACACATGGATATCAATCAGGCAGGTATGGACTGCCCGATCACCTTTACGACCTCTTTCGACCAATTACCCCCATGTCCCATATAAATGGTGGCTGAACGTCTGCTAATGAAATACTAGAACAAATCATGATCGAGCAACTCGCCTCTCATGGTGTTGAGCCCGGTGACCTGACTCCTGTCCTCATGCAGAACGCGCGCGTCAAAAACCCTGTCGCCGACGAACAAGCCTCTAGCACCAGCAGCGTCAGTGAAGTCAGCCGAAGTAACAGCGTCAGTGGCCCCGCCACGTCCCATTCGGCCAGGGGCTCTATTTCTTCTGCCCGTTCTCCCGCCTTCAAAGACATTGGATCCCCCCGCAGTGTGCAAACGCACTGGTCCGAACAACGTTCCCCTCGCATGCTTTCAGATCTCAAATCACCGCCCCCGTATCAAGAGCATGAAGGTGACGATCTCCCGGCAGTGCGCACGCCTTCGCAACTCCCCAACACGAAAAGCCTCGACATCGATCTCCGCTGGACAGTCCTTTGCGATCTCTTTCTCGTTCTCATTGCCGACTCTCTCTACGACGCACGCTCACGAGTTCTGCTAGAGAAGGTGGGAAGCTTCTTGGCCGTTGAATGGCTTGAGATCTGCCGCTTCGAGAAGCGAGTCACCGATGCTCTGGAAATGCAGGAAGCTGCAAATAAGGAAAACTGGAATGAGGAAGAGAACATGGAGAATCGAGAAAAGATGGCGAGAAATCGCAGGCTGGTCATGATGGGCCTCGCGACCGTGGGCGGAAGTCTCGTCATTGGTCTCTCTGCCGGCTTGCTCGCCCCGGTCATCGGCGCAGGTTTGGCCGCAGGTTTCACGACGATAGGCGTTGCAGGCACCGGTAGCTTTCTTGCTGGGGCTGGCGGCGCCGCGATCGTCACCACAACGGGCGTTATCACGGGAGGAACCATCGGCGTCAGAGCGGCCGACCGCCGTACCGGGGCAGTCAAAACCTTTGAATACCGCCCACTCCACAACAACAAACGCGTCAATCTGATTGTTACGGTCTCGGGCTGGATGAACGGCACCGTCGACGACGTTCGGTTACCCTTCTCTACCGTGGACCCGCTCATGGGCGACATGTATTCGGTCCTCTGGGAACCCGAGATGCTGTCGTCGACAGGGCAGACAATCAACATTCTCGCGACCGAGGCCTTGACTCAAAGCGTCCAGCAGATTCTCGGCTCCACCATCCTGATCACGCTCATGGCAGGCCTTCAGCTGCCCATCGTTCTTACTAAGCTCTCCTATCTTATCGATAATCCGTGGAATGTCTCCCTAGCCCGGGCTGAGCAGGCAGGACTCATCATGGCGGACTCGCTCATCGATCGGAATCTCGGTGCACGTCCAATCACTCTGGTTGGCTTTAGTCTAGGGTGTCGCTTAATTTTCAGTTGCTTGAAGGAGCTAGCGAGGAAAGGCGCGCATGGACTGGTGCAGAACGTTTATATGTTTGGAAGTCCGATCGTGGCGAATAAGGACGAGTTCCTGAAAGCTAGAACAGTGGTGAGCGGGAGGTGGGTGAACGGGTATGCGACGAACGATTGGATTTTAGGTACGTCTTCGTTTATTATACTGGATACCCGTCAGGCTTTCGACAAGTTAGACGACATTAAAAGGCAGAACCCGACGCAAGACAATTAAAATATATGAAGGATAGATTCGCTAACTCTAGGTTTACACAGGCTATCTCTTTCGCGCCACTGCAGGCGGCATTATGCGCGTGGCCGGCCTCGCCCCGGTCGAAGTCCCCGGTATAGAAAATTTTGACTGCACACAGTTTGTCCCAGGACATATGGCCTACCGGAAAAGCATACCGCGCCTTCTTCGTGAAGTCGGCTGGCTCGTTGAATCGGACGAGTTCACCGAAATCGAAGACCCGGATCCGGATAACCATGAAAAGCGACAGCGAGAGTTGATCAACGAGATTGAGGAGGCAAGGAAGGAATTGCAAGTAGAGCAGGAAGGCAAGAAGAAGAAAATGTTTGGCCTGGGGAACCTCTGGGGTCCCAAGAAGAAGGCCGTGGAAAAGAAGGAGTGGGAGACGTACGACGAACGACTGAAGAGTGCGCCTGATGGGGAAGTCGACGGTACGTTGGCTGGTGAAGGTGCCAATGCCCCAGGCGTCAAGAACGAACGTGTGCTCTTCGATGTCGACGCGATCCGAAAAGAAGCTGCGGAGTTGGCGGCACAGGGCGTTGAAATCAAGCAGTTGGAAAGCACACTCCCTCCCATGAAACTCGACGTTGTGTCTCCAACTCCGACCTCGGCGCATTCGACTGCCTCGTGGAATGGCGTCTCGAACCCATCGCACCCGGCACTGCGGCAGACACAGAGTTATGACGCCACCAACCTACCCTATCGACCACGCCCGTCGACGGAGAGCAATGGGTCGAATTCTTTGCACCCGCTCTCCAAGGCCCGGACGACAAACGACTCGATGTACGACGGGCACGAATTCGATCACAGCCCCCGATATTCGGGCGAAGATCGCATTTCGATGAGCTTCGAGACGCCTCCGCTTCGCGAGGGTTCGCAGTCGCCGCGTCGGCCCTTACCTGCACAGCAGGGCTCACCAGCACGGTCGAGCGGGCTGAATTCGCCTGCGAATGGGCCTCGCCATCCCGCGTCGGAGTCCGTTCCGACAACAGCAACAGCAGCAGGAGGCTCGAAACCTACGCCTGGCGCTGGAGTGGGGTTGGGACTCGATCCGCTGCATAATGCATGGGTGGATGAGGAAACGGAGTACAAAGGAGGTGGAGGAATGGAAATGACTTTTGAATAAGGCGAGGCGGGCTGGAGCTTGGTTGCTCTGGATACTCCCTGTACACTTTTCATACGGAGCGACTAATTCCGTATAATAAGCATTTGGGGATATCTAGGTTGGGATGTATCTGTACACGTGCTTCTTCGTTGCTCTCTTGCAGCATCCTTTTTTCTTTCGCAGGCGCGAGCGTGTGGGCGAACGTAGGGTACAGTTTCCAGCGAGCATGGCATGTTCGGAGTTTTTTTTTTTTCTCGCGTCACAATGGGGGCCATGAACATACTGAGAGGCTGTAGTAGCATCCACAATCTTAAGTGCACTTCTTAATCTACCGTGATTGGAAAATGCTCGGCTCTTGTCTTGCAGGGTTCTTAGGTAGGCAGAAAAGTTTGCATGCCGTCTGCGGTGTACCTCCTACATATTTGGAATACAACTCCTGATCTAAAGGCGCCCCAAAAGACACTTTCGTGACCGATCCATGTAGTCTACCTAAATTATCGGTGATACAACAGCGTTGGTGGCATATGCGTACATTTTGAAGCTTTGTAAAGGTCCTTTTGCTTTAAAGCTCGTGCACCAACAATTCCTGCTAGCCAGTCACGGGGTAAGTACCCAGGTAAGGTTCGAAGAAAGACAAAAACTCTGGTAGCTCGTTTATAGGGTTAAGTGGACTTTCAATTTCTGACCAGCTGGCGCGCCGGTGCCGCAACGGTAATCGGAAGTTTGGCTTGGCTCGTAGGGCTGCCAAAGCATAACAGATTTTCACGTTGTAGGGCAGCCCTAATACCCGCACGAAATCCTTCAGACGCACGGTGCATCCATCTACAAGGAAGATTGATAAAAAGCACTGACCACGGACGAGTTACGTTTAGAGCAGATCTTCATTTTGTTAAATTTAGCCTATCGGCTTGTCCTCGGCTAAGTACTTGCAAGGTAGTAAAAATTTTTGATAATTGAATCTCGATACTGACGCTCCAGCCGCGTTGGAGTATCGTTCGAGTTTTCGTCACCGGCGCAGTGAGGCGGAAATAACATGTGATAGGGGCATGAAGGGTCAAGGGTTCAGGCTGGGGAGAACGGTCAGCGGACGAGGGTAACTCGGTGCGGCTTACGTATTGTGAAAACGGCAACGGTATTATCGACGGCCTCGACGGCTTCGTAGATCAAGTAACCTCATGAAGAAGCCCCTAAACGATCGTCAGGAGTGGCTTGAGACGAGGCTGATACGGCAGATTGTCAAGCTACCCGACTACTACCACGCATGATTTTAATCTCAATCTTGACGGATGTCCCTGGTCCCAGGTTCCCGGAGCCGCGATGCGGTAACTAGTAGCCAGAGCATGCCAGTATGGCTTGGCGGCGCTGGCTAAAACAGGGGACTTGAGATTTGTAGCTGGGCTGTCGGAGATTTACTTTCATGTCCACAATATTGGACCTCGGAGATGGGAGAGCTTTAGAAAGTAGGCATGTTAGATAATCCAAGGATCACGATTTTCTCCCTTTGGAAGGCATATGCCTTACGTGTCTCGATATGGCATGGTTTCTGCGAGTCGATGAATGAATAGTGGTGCTCGTCGCTTGATCTTACTGAATCTGACGACGTGATGCCTTTTCTCTGATGCAGTGTGCTTGGACGCACGTTACGTCGTCGAAGCAATTCTTAAGCTTGACGGAAAGACCATCGCAGTGATTCGCGACAAGGCCGTACATATCGAGTCACTAGTTTCCTAGCTTACAACGGCTCGAGCACGACCTGCATGTGCTTCTAGACGTCAATAGCTATAGAGGGACAAGCGGTGATTGTGGCGCCAGCCCTGTACGCGGGAATTTGCTTTTTCGCAACCTTCAGCTACCACGGTGACATTGCTGACCTCGACTCGAGGTGTAGACGGCGGGAGCTTGCGGCACGGACCTTGGCGAATCACGTCAGCGCTGGTATTGGGGTGTTTGCTTTTTCGGCTCGATCATCTTTGTGTGCAGATTTTGCACGTAGATACGGACGAGATTTGTCGATTATGGTAGTCATAAACGGCCATGGTCTCGAAACACCTCGAAGGTTAGTGAAACAAGGGCAGACCCATACTCTTGCTAGAGTCAGCGATTCGGGCACTCCGAGGGTATTTGGAAGTACTTTTTTTTTCCTCTCGCTTGTGGTACAGGAGGCCTAAACGACGGTTGGATTTGCTGTCGATGTTTTGACTGCCTCGAGCATAGCCGCTTTGCCGCGGCGACCGTTTTGGTCAGGTACTTGGAGATACCAACGTCATGCGTGCTCGCAGTGATCATTGCGAAGCATGAGACGGAGCCCCGGAGACGGAGCCACGGCGCCTTGACTGCTTGGATGACAGCGGACGTGGCCGAGGGAGGCGAGATGGATGCTGAACGAATCCTTCACAGGGTACGGAGTACTGGAGGTAAGTTGTAACTACTAGTTGCAAGGGGGGCGATTCGCAGGGGCCACTGGGGGCAACCGTCTAGCGCGCTTCAAACGTCGCCAACTGCTTGGCTGAGTGGCTTGAGGGTGCAGGCTTCCAGAAAGGCATCGAAGACATGAATCCTCTCATCCTCCCGCTGCACGGGCTGGCGACGTAATGGCGCGCCCCGGCGGAACTCTGTCGTGCAGGAGGAGCCCCAGCTAAGACGTGACTCGCGGCGCGAAAAGAATGTGTAAAGAGGCTGCCGGCCAACGAACGGCGGTTGTTTGCTCTGCCAAGTGGCATTGGTCGCGTGTTCACCGCGCCATCAGCAGTAGCAGTGGCAACCCTGGTGCAAAAAGCTTTTTCTCTTTGCCATCAGTTCGCATGCGCAACACACGGACAGTGAATCGCTGATCCCATCTGGGCGGGCGACTGCAGCCTCCTGTTCCCTTAGGCCCCCGGCTGCCCAGTGCGCGCCTCTGCTTGTGGGGGCGCGCATCCCTCCCCTCTTGGTCCGTCTGAGCTCTCTCAAAAACCTCACGATGGATGCAGACTGCAGCACTTCCATGACCGAGGACCTGGCGGAAGACCTGTTAAGAGGGCGCCTCCCTTACCTAAAATCTGTCGTCCTGGCGGCGACGGCACTCGGGTGGAGCCGTGGTGTGTAAGAAACAAACTTAGCACCACCAGGTTGACCCCCTCCATCGAACCTGCATATCCACCTCTGCGCGTGCCCTCACTTTGGCCACCCATCTCGGCCGCTGGCTGTGTGCGCAATCCTCGCATTGCTCGCATTCCTATTTTGCTTGCTTGGGCCCTCGAGCCTCTTCCTCCTCCACAGTGCACATCGCCTGCCCAAAGCCTGCAAATGCCCGACCGGCCCCACCTCGAACTGCTGCCCACTTGTGATATTCCTCAGTGCTAACTACCTAGGTATTCATTACGTCTCATAGCGCCGGAGTGCCCAAGACGGTGCTCGCTCACACTCACCGGTTGCTCCTTCGGGGGACATGGCAGCAAACTCGGGCGCGACTAACCGCCCTCTGTTGCCGCAAACCGTGCAAATGCAGAACTTCAACTTTGCGCCGCCCGCCCAGGCGCCGCGCGAGAACCAGAAGACATTCGTTTTTGTCGACGAACAAAACCGCCATAAACGCCTCAAGGTGATGCGAGCCTGTGAGGGCTGTCGACGGCGCAAAATCAAATGCGACGCTGCCACGACAAATACCTGGCCCTGCTCCGCCTGTGTTCGACTGAAGCTCAATTGTGTCCCCCCGACAATCAGCTACGAAAAGGAGTCTGGCCCTGGCACCTTGGTCTTTGATCTTGAGAAGCCGCAATCCTACGATGGAGGCTCTAGTGGAAGCATCTCCGGCGATGAAGATCTCGGAGGCCCTCACCTGCCGCTACCTCCTGCTCCCATGAGTGCACCGGTTGGAGCTCCACCTCCACCATTCTCGCAAGCCTACACCTCGAATCCGAATCCGCGGACGTATCATGACGACCAGTATCTGCCTCCACTTTCCAGTCATTCTAATGTCTCGTACACGAGCCTGCCACATCCCGTATCGGTTTCAGATACCCCTTATGCTTCTCAATCCGTTTACCCAACACCAACGACTGCTGTTGGGGAAGCCGCAGCGCATGAAGACCGAGAATGGCGTACGGATATGGCTACCTCTAATCTGAGCAAGGCCCTAGGGGAACTGAAAATCGACCACACCGCTGTTGGTGAGCTACTCGTCTTTTCTCTCATGTTTAACACATCAGCAAGCTCTAATTTGCTTAGCTCCGTACATTGCCAACCATAAGACTCTTGCCGAGGCCCCTGCTGTGGAGGAGGTTTCCTTGCAGATTCCTGACCACCATAGCTCCGATTCGATCGTCCGAATACCACCTTCCATGATGCCCAGTGAGGCTCAGGCCATGCGATACTTTGATTACTTCTTTTCCCATGTTCATCCTTATGTTCCCGTTCTCAATCGATCTTACTTTTATCAACAATGGCACACAAGTCGCGAGAAGATTTCGCCCTTAATTCTTGAAGGTATCTTCGCATGTGCTTCGCGACTGCTCGACGAGCCGAGGGAGGCCGATAATTGGCTTGCCCTATTTGCTAGTAAGTGACGTGCTAGTGCCTGTGAATCACAGCGTCTAAATTCTATAGAACACGAGGAGAGCTTTAGAGATGTGCCACGGATGAGTACGATACAGGCTTTCCTTTTGATATTAAAGGCGCGAGAAGCCGTACCCAGGCGTGGATATTACTACCGTTCATGGACGACCGTTGCCAATCTCGTTCTCATGGCCAAGGACCTTGAGCTGCAGGAGCACCACGAGATCCACCAAATGGGGAGGCTGTGCGGGTCCTCTGTTTACGATTGCTCTACGAAGTACCGAGTCTGGCACACGCTGTTCGTTGTCGAGTTCATGATCGGTGCTCCGCAAGGTGAGATTCTGGAATCTTCGTTCGGGAGTTGTCCTAACTGACTTTGATCAGGCCGGCACGAATTCAGCGTGCCAACGGACTCGGTGGATTTCGAGGTCACACGACTTCAAGGCTTAGATGACGGCGAGGCCCAAATATCACGTCAATTCTCCTACTTGATGCGAGTCATTTCGAACATTCGCGAAAGTGCTCGATTGGTGGGAAGACTTCAAAAGAAAAAGAAAGACTGGCCTTTAGAGCCCGAGTTTGTCCACCACAACCAGGCTTTTGAACAATGGACGCACACTCTCCCTCGAGATCTTCATATTTCCTTCCCTCAGGATGGCTCCCCGCCATGGATACCTTCGCATTTTCTTGCCAACCTTCATAGCTATTATCATTTGACGGTTCTTATGCATCATAGACCTCAACTCCAATTTTCTATGGACTTCAATGACAACTGGAAGCAGCATATGGAAATTTGTTACACGTCCGCAAAGATAATTTGCAAGCTCCAGGAAGCTATTCTACAAAATTATGGTCTTCAAGGCCTACTGTGTATGCAACGCGGCATCAACTTCACGATTTATGCTATCTTAACCTGCACGATACTTCATCTGGTGAGTCATATTCCAGTTCTTCAGTGACTTCTCTGACATTTCTAGGTCGCGATCACGTCGCCTGATCCTCACTTGAACGCAGATTCCCGGGAATACTTCACGCGACATATGCGAATCATGGAGCAGTGCATCAACGCGTGGCCCATGCCAGAAGTTCAATTGCAAATCAATTCTTTGCGAGAGGCTTTTTCCGCTGATCTGACAAAACCATTCGAGCTCAAGCCTAGCTTTCCATACAGTAGTCCAGTTGATGTCAACCATCCAAGTCCGCCACACGATTATCGTCCTCCACAACTGCCGGGTCAGGATCCTTCACCTCTGGATCAGCCAGGTCAGGTCTATCATCATGCCCACCCAATGACACCACCAATTTCGGCTGGCGACTCGGATTCAAAAGCTGACTCTCCCGCAGCGCAATCATTGATGATGATGGCTACGGGTCAGAGACACGCCCAGCAACTGGGGTCTGTGCCGTTGTCTGAAGCCAACCAATGGAATCCAGCGAGAATCTTTGAGTAAGTCACATACGATGTCAGCCTCCGACCCTTGTCTTAGCTAACGCTCGTATAGTCAATGGAACACTGCTTTTGGTACGCCCCCGGCCACTGCATCCGCCACGCAAAGTTCACCCCCTCACAAAGCCGCAGGCCCAACCTCTGCTGGATTTGCTCCTCTTCCGCATGACCCTAGCCAAGCATCTTTCTCTAGTGTATCCAGTGTCACCTCCGGATCACCGCATGCCAGCCACCTGCATCATTCCCCGACTACGGGAAACCAACCCATTAATTACGGAGCAGCTCCGCAGCAATCGTATGTGACTCCTACTATGTGGCAAGACGTCGTTGCAGGTACTCTGCAAGGCGGGCAAAAACGATCTTGGGATTACGGCAGCACTGGCTACATTGATCCTATGGCTCAGAAGAGGAGAGGATGACTCAACTCTGATGAGCGCGACAGGTGTGCAAATGCTGGAGCTCAACCACTGTTGTGGGCTAAAGTACAATACAGTCCATCGTTTCAGCATCTAGTCCTTGCTGCCTGGCCGCTTGGGCAGCGCCGTGACTCTCAGTCTTCCGGGCGTTCAAATGGCCAAACGACTTTCTTTTACGACTACTGAAGCTGCGTTCACCTAGCTTTCATCCAAAGAGCACACCTACAAATAGCCTGTGGGCGCTTACTCTAAATGAAGTATGCCGCGGCAGGATTGATCCGCCGGGACTGAGTACTGGGCGCAGAAACCATAGTTTTGAAGTTGGCTCACACCACATCCTGTCGGCCTTGTGCCTCCACAATTTCATGTCCTCGAGTTGGCACAGGAAAACGTTTCTTTGTCTGACTTGCATACTCAACTTCCCCTGCGTGCCATCCCAAAATGTGGGTCTTTGAGGCATTCTTGTATTTTTACTTTTTATTTCTTTTTTTCGTACGGTGTCGACAGTATGGACCCGTTCTCCACGATGTCTCTATGACGAAGGTATGAGCGTCAGTGCAATTGTACTACCACCACATTTCATCAAACTCGGAATGAGTCGGAGCATTTCCTATCTGCATCGAGATTAAACAACAAAACCAATCTATTTGAGAACCTTTTCAAAGCGCCACGAGACTTTTCAACAGCAATGGTTCTGGCGTATGTCACCTTCGCATCCGCTTCCGACTCGTCGGTATTGAGGTTGCTCAAATCCTTCCCCGCACTGATCGACGGTCACCCCACATCCATCGTAAAACCCACCGGTTGATTTGATGATGCCTGCACCCTTCAATGCCAAGGCAGATGTGCGAATGCCCGAGTAGCGGAATTTTTTGCTGAGAGAGTACGTCCGGAATTCGTAGCAATGATTCGCCGGAGGACTTTGACAGACTCTTCGTACCTACCTATACTCACGATATTTTTCCGTTCTGTTTTCAAGACACCTCCTAGATCTATCATGGCAGAAACGGCCGCAGCATAATAAATTTCATTTCTATGCTTTAATCTGCAAAAGCTATTTCGTACTATGGGCATTTTCAAACGTTCAGAGCCCGAAAAACCCCCAATTCAAGATATCTCTCCATCCTCCTCCCCAACGCCAGGAGACCTCAAACTCACTCCTGACGAGGCCGTGACTACGCACATTTCATCTACCACTGGGACCTCAGAGTCTCACCTCCAGACTCGATCTCCTTCTGCTACCAACGATGTCGACGTCGCCGCCAACCTCTTCACCTCCTCTACCGACCTCCACCAATCCTACGCCCAAATCGACCCGGCCATCGAGCGCCGCCTCGTTCGTAAAATCGACTGGATGATCCTTCCCTACCTCGCCGTATGCTATGCCTTCTTCTACATCGACAAGACCACTCTGTCTTACGCCGCCATCTTCGGGATCAAGACCGATCTGAAGCTGGTGGGGACGGACTACAACTGGCTGAGTAGCATCTTCTATTTCGGCTTCTTGGCGTGGGCGGTCCCCACGAATTTTGGACTACAGCGGTATCCGGTTGGGAAGTACTTGGGAGGTAATATTTGTGCATGGGGTGGGTTGCTGATGCTTCAGGCGGCGGCGAATGTGCGTTCGATTCCCTCCGATTTTGATCCCTTATCTTTTCCTCGCTAGCCCGCTCCCTACGGAGACACAGTCCAGACCTGCTAACTTTAATCTCCCCATTACCAGAACTTCGCCTCCCTCGCCGCCCTCCGCGCCCTCTCCGGCGCCGCTGAAGCCTGCTCCGACCCGGCTTTCATGCTCATCACGTCCATGTGGTACACGCGGCGCCAGCAGCCCGTCCGCATGGGTCTCTGGTACACGGCCAACGGGTTCGGGATCGCGCTCGGCGGCCTGCTCGGCTATGGCATCGGCCATATCCGCGGCGCGCTCGCGTCCTGGCGGTACGAATTCCTGATCGTGGGCGCTGCGTGCGCCGTCTGGGGCGTCGTCATGACGATCATGCTTCCGGATAGCCCGGTGACGGCGAAGGGGTTGTCGCTGGAGGAGCGCCGGGTTGCGGTCGAGAGGTTGAGAGAGAATCAGACGGGAGTCGAGAATAAGCATTTTAAGCTGTACCAGCTCAAAGAGGCGGTGTACGATCCGAAGACGTATTTGTTCTTTCTGTTGGGGGTCGTGGGCAATGTTCCGAACGGCGTGATCAGCAATTTTGGAACGCTGATTATTCAGGGATTCGGGTTCAGCACGCTGGTCACGACGCTGATGCAGGTGCCATATGGCGTACTGATTGCATTGAGTATTCTGGTTTGTGTGTTTTTGAACGACTATACATGCGCGAAAAGGAAGATGAACACCCGATGCATTTTTATTCTGTTGTGGTTATGCCCGAACATCGCCGGCGCCTTCATGCTGGCCTTTGTGGGTGTCGACCATAAGATCGCGAGACTCTGGGGATATTATTTGACTGGACCATACAATGCTGCCTTTGTCATGATCTTGAGTTTGTCAACCGCCAATACTGCCGGGCATACAAAAAAAGTGTTCACGAATGCGGTTTTGTTCTTGGGCTACTGCACCGGTAACATTATTGGTCAGTCCTGGAATCTTGTTATTTCAATTGAAGGATGTGGTACTGACTGAAGACAGGTCCGTTCTTCTGCAAGACGGATCAAGCGCCTACATACAAACTGGGCATCTGGAGTATGATCGTATGCCACTTGATTGAGGTAGTGACCATCTGCACTTTTTACGCGTTACTTAGTCTTGAAAACCGCCGCCGCGACCGGCTATACGGGAAGATTGAAGAGAAGGACCTGGATGAGACAGCCTTCGGTGATCTGACAGATCGAGAGAACAAGAATTTCAGATACGTGTTTTAGCTACTCGTCCAAAAGGGTCATACGAACCTTCGATGGAAAATGAAGCAACTTTTTAATCCTCAACGTGCATTTGGAGCAAGTCTGCTCGAGCCAGTTTCCCCGGATCATTGTGATGCCATCTCTCCTCAATTTTTGGCCGGTCGTGGAGCCACTACTCAAAGGGCGCTGCGAGACAACGCCCAGTTCATTCGCAAAGTCATCAGCGGTTCCAAGAAAGGGACAGACGGAGCGCAGAATGGTAGGTTCTGGAATAAATTGATCACCCCAATCAGAGTATGTTCCAAGCTGGATTGCATTCAGTTCAGCTCTAGATCGTCCATGAAATCACATTTCAATTTAATTCTGACACATAACTTAGCAGCTACACTGTTAATTGGGAGGCCCTCGGTTACTGTTCTGCTTATTCTATCGATCATTGACGGATTTCTCATGGTAAAGCCTCCGCAAAGCCGTCAATTGTTGCGGTCAGCCTGTCCACCGCAGTCATAAAATCAGAGAATGCGTTTCTGGTCTCACTAAGAGCTGCTTGTGACGACCTCAATCTCTGCCCCACGTTGGAGCTCTCCGGTTCGACTCCAGGAGCAGATGCGCTTGTACCGGCGCCTCGCAGTGCTTGTTGATTTGTGGAATTGACTCGCATTGGAGAAGATCTCTCACTTCGAGATCTCACAGTCATGGTTTCGACTGTGTCGCTTAATGAAGAAACGCCAGGGGTCGGCGAGGATGGAGACGATGTGATGCTGAGAATCGACGGGCTTGACGGTCCAGTCTCTGTAGGCTCAGATGGAATGCGCACCAAAGCACTGTCCTGAGTACTCGCTGGTCCTTCGACAAGTCCATTGTTCGGGATTCCTACTTGATACGCATGAATCGTGGTCAAGTGACCCTGTGGCTCCGCACTTCTCCCCTGGAAAAAGGCTTCAAGTCTCATGAATTCAGCTCCTTTGACCCATTCCATGACATCGTCATGCAAAGGCGGAAATTCTGTTTGCATGTTGGGAAGCACGTATCTGGAATGAAGCACAGTACCTGAGATCTCTTGTGTCAGATAATGAAAATCGGAACACACTTACTTCACAAGATTAGACTCACCTTCGAAGACACGAAAAATGAGCTGACGCTCCTGCGCATTCCAAGACCGAGGCATCAAGGCAAGGAATGCCATCGTTGCTAGGAAATGCCGCTCATCGTCAGCATTTACAAACATTCTCCCAAGGACCTTCGCCGCTTCAACACGTTCTGGCGAAATGACATCCACGGTATTCGTATGTCCGCGAAAAGGTCGCCGCAGGTAATCCAATCTGATCGTGAACCTCGGGTCGTGAACACGTCGAAAGGTGGGAAGTACTGAATTGAGACCATCGCTCAGAGCGTCAAGCGATACGTTCCCAACAATCGCATCGTCGGGGATCCGCTGCCAAGCCAAGTAGTCATGGTCGACCTCATTGAACCATCGGACATCGCCCTGGCCTAGTCTAAGAGCATCTTTGATACGTGTTGCAGGGAAAATCTCTGGTACCCTGTGGGTTTCGATAAGAAACAGGCGGATGTCTTTGGCATTTCGAGTTTCTTCGAGCCAGCGCGCACGAGTGAGCGCCCAAAGCAAGGAGCTCGTCAAGGAGACCCATGGTGACTGGCCTTGATGCCAACTCATGAGGTGGATTTTGGTGGCCTCTTGGAGCCCGTTATAGCTAAGCGCTGTAAATGAATCTGCTGCCCAGAGACCGTGATCAGACTCAACACCCTGGGTGAGGGAGCAGACCACGCGCCAGGCCAAGCGCGGAATCTCCTGTCTGGATCCCGCAATGCCTATCCCATTCAGCCGGGGGTTTTCAAGTACTGATTCTGCACTTACTTAGCCTTACACCTGGAGCATTCAAAACCATTTCATTACTTGAAGGCGCCTCGGGCGGAAATACGGCTGCCATTTTTGAAGACTCTCAACCACGAAGGATTTTGCTAGAAAATTCGAGAGAGATGGAGAATGGTAGAGATATATGAGGAAGGAACTCAGCTGGCCATATTGCTTTTTGTCTCACGGGACTCTACTTTGGCCTGAAGCATACGCATTTTCTTTGGGAATAATATCGAATAGCATTCCTTGGGACTATTTGACGAATCGCAAGCTCGTATTAATCACCACTGAGAAGACTCATAGCGTCTCTATGCAGCGAGCCTGAGAAAAGGGGGGGTGGCTCCTGTAGGTTCGCTTAACTATTCCGAACCGAGACAGCTTCGTTTGCAACTCATTCTGGAGGCGCCGCTCAACCCTGGAGGTTTCGGTCTAAAATCCCATACTGCGAGTTTAGAATGCAAGCAGCCGGACCTAGTCTAATAAGTCACGAGCTCTGATGGATTGCGCCGCACCAGAAGGCGCTGCACTCCTGTATATAGCGTGGTGTCGGGAAAGATGCTACGTTTTTCGCATGCGGGTGCCGGTATAAAGGTTCGATCCGAAACATCGGTCTCACGCGAAGTTTCTGTTGTCGGCATAGGAAATTGCCTTCGTACTATTCCGAGGGGCTGAGAGGTACAACCGTTGGTACCGCCACCGGCGCTTAAAAATCGGTCTAAGTGGTGTAGAACTCAAATAGTGTGGTTGGATGAGATATGACGAAAGTTACGCAGGAAAATAGCAGGGAATAGTCGTCGGTTGAGATTTGGTAATGACTTGGAATTGCTGCTTGAATATCGAGCTTTCAGTTGGACTCCGGAAAGTCTTCTTCGAATCGGTATTTCCGTCTAGCGGGTCTTACAGATTAGGAAATAAGACCAATCCAAGATCCAGGTGGTCCAAAACTTACCCAAGACGCCACCATTAATATCGGACGTCACCCAGGATGTCTCACCTCCTTCGCAACCGCATTACATAACTCCACTTTTATCCCTGCACCGGTCAAGACATGGATCCACAGCCTCTGAGTATCGCTTAGCCGATCGTTTTCGCTCTTCACCTCTGCAAACATGACTTCTCTCTTCTCGTGCTCGCCCACTTTTTTCCACAGAAACAAGTCTGGCACCCCACCGCCACGTTGCCCATACTCCTGCGCCAGCACCTTGCAGCATGTGCTCAACGCCTCGCCCTCAAAGCACTCCACTATCTCGACGAGATCATCAATCTCAAAGGACCAGTCCAGCCCTACCACGCACGTCCTCCGCTCATGATGCTCATCCCACACTGTCCTCAAAATCTCCTTCCCCTCCCCATTGCTGATTTCTGCTAGCCGTCGATTTACCTCGCTCAGACGGCTCGGATAGAACGCATCGCTGTGCAGATCGAGGGGACAGGTTTGGTAAGGCGTCTGGAAGACGTTGGGTACGTAGGTGAAGAGGACATCATAGAAAAGGTAAGCGAAGAGCGTGCGGAGAATGCCCCCTTCGGAATGGTAGCCCCGGTAGCCAAGAGCGCGGTAGTTGGAGAGACACATTTCTTCCACGCTGCACTGTGCAGGTGAGTCTGACGGGGAGCCGGGATCCACCCAAATTGTTTTGGCGCCGCGACGGGTGGACGAGGATGAGGTGGCGCTAGAGTCCTTTGAGTCCCTGGGTATTACACTTCTAGGAAAGGGTTGGGGAGGTGGTGAGCGCTCGATCCGTATTCCTTCGAAGGTGCGTTCGACTGGTTTGGCTAGCCGAACGTGGCCGAAATCATGTTGTTGACGCTTGGCAATCTTGAGGGCACGTTCGAGCTTCATAATACGTTTTTGAAGGTCGTAATGGTAAATAAGATGGACGTGGTTGTCCTGCAGTCCATCCTCGCATGTCCGGAGAGCGATCTGCTTCCAGTGTTTCTTTTGCGCTTCAGCTGTACGTCCTGTGCTGGGTAAGAGATCGCCCATGTAATGTTCCTCCAGCAAGGCTTTGCGCTGATACCACGCTCCTCGCCTTGCGGGATGGAAAAGTCGCTGCTCAAGAAGTTCTGTCAAGACTTCGTGCTCGCGTTTATGCTGCTTAAACTTGCCTAACACGTCTGCACCCTTGTGGATGATGCGGGTGTAGACCCATGCCGGTGACAGACGACGTAAATAGGCACCTTCGCCGCTTGAATAGATACTGTTTTCTTTTTGCTGCTCCTCTTGGAGAAGGACGACCCATCGGGGATAAATTTCTTCAAAGATGTCTAGCACGGTCTGCAAGCCTTGACGGGTCGGCGTTCCGTTGAACTCAAGAATATTATCAACCTTGAACTGCGTTCGAATTGATGCCTCGAATTCCAGGAGCAAGCTGCGCGAAGAGAAGATATTGGCGGACCGCGACACAATATACTCCGGAAAATTTCTACGAGCAATTCTTGCCAGAATTATCGTTGTCAGGGACTTTTCAGTCCACTCAGATGATCGGTAGAAGACAAGATGTACCCTCTCAAATAATTTGAGAGGTGCAGAGGTAAGTCTAATACAGGGTCCGGTTTCGGCCATAATCTTCCGAACGAAGTATGCGTCTCTGTTCTCTTTGGTAGGGCTCTCATTTCTGTTCTTGATATCTCTTGCGAGGTCGTCGGACTGTATACTCTCTTCTGTCTCTTCTCGTTTCAAAAAGCCAAGTCCTGATTGATTTCCACTCGTTCTTCTAAGTGAAGTGAGTAATTCTTTCTTATTCTTGCCTTGCGCTTTGACATCTTTTGCTATAGCCTTGAGCTCATCTAATTTCAATAATGTGGATGCTTCTTCCAAAGTCTTGATATGCTCGTCAGAAAGATCGGCAAATACGAAAGACGGTCCCAAGGTAGTCTCTTCAGGTGGTTCGAGTTCTCCTGGGTTCCGCTGAACCTCACTCGTAACTTCTGGTAATATTCTGGATGACTGAAGTTCTTGAATTGGATTCTCTAGATTAGTGATATCGCTGTAATATCTAAGATCCCGGATGCGATGCCAGGCCGAGGTTTTCCGTAGGAAAAGCCGCACGTATCTGGGAATCCCGCGTTCAGTCATTTTCCAACGCAGCGTGTTTCAGTAATTCAAAGCCTTACAGATACTGTGCCTCATAGCTCAGAGCCTTCCATTCTTCAAAAACCTTCATCTCCCCCGCATCAAATAAATGAGTCTCCTCTTCCAAAACCGTATTCAGAGCTAGGTTGAAAGCATCGACATATATTGAAGTACGTCCCTTAACCCATTCTGTCTTTTCCATACGAGTTTCGAGCCCAAGTTCTGCATTTTCTGCCGCCCTTTGTGCTTCGTACTCCTCGATGGCCTCCTTGTCTGTCTTTATTGCTGGAAGAGCAGACTCGAGCTCTGTTCGCTGAGTAGCGCTGACGTCGTCAAATATTTCATCATCCGAATCGACTTCTGAATCCGGAATCTCCCGAGTGCTATTTGCTAGCGAGGGCTGGGCACGTTGGGCGGCATTGTCCGTTTCAGCGTCGACACTCAATGCGCGCTTTCGTCGTTTTGCAGGCCGTTGTTCTAAGGCACTATCTTGCTTTAGGGTTGGCGACTCCTTTTGCAAGAAACGCCCGAGCATTTCATTGTGCTTGGTAGGCGATTGAGCCTGCAGCGCCATGGAAATACTCTCAATACATTAGTGCACTCTTTGAAGGCCGAAATGAAGTCTGCGGGGCGTCGTCATGGATCTCGCCTGTAGCGCGCGACTGCGTCGCGTTGTCACGTTTCGCGCTGTCACGTGTCTGATTTCAATTGGAACCTGAAACCTTTAGGTCCATTGCGGTCTTATCTTTTCCGAGGTTCCAAATCTCTACCTACTGATGCCTTCTTTCTAGCCTTATGGTCGGAAAGTTGTATTGCACGAGCTTTGAGAGGTTGCTAGAATACTGGCGCGCTTTGTATGAGGTGAAGTCCCGTTAAAGTGATCATTACATTAAATCGTTTAAGGTAGAGCTAGAATTTCCATTATTCTATGTCCATCGCATCAAGGTCGTCTTCGCCTAGGGTCGCTCCCACGGGCCTTGAAGACGTCAAAGTTGGCTGAAAGTTGCTGCCTGTGCCGTTCATGTCGCTTGAAGTCGAGGCTTGCTGAGGCACCTCTTGTTTTTGTTGTGCTCTTTCTCGAGCTTCAATGATAGCTTTTCTAACGCTATCTTTGTCTTCCGGTACCGATAGGGCGGCCGGTACCTGATATAAGACTAGTTGATTCTCCTTCTTCGCATCCTCCTCCTGGCCGGTTAAGACATGTTTGGGTATCTTGGTGAGATGCCTCTCGATATCGGGGATAAAGACCAGCCGATCCTCATCAGGCTCACTTTCAGCCAACTCCGCATCCAGGTCATATATGAACACTCTATCTTTTGTATCCTCGACCTGCATAAGATCATTATCCGGTTGTGAAGGCCTGGAGGCTTTCGTTGGCTCGTTGGGGGAGACGGGAATGTAGAGCTTGCCCTCGCGATCTGCGACGAGGGTTAGAATCGTGTTCAAATTCAGACAACTGGCTGAGACGTACCAATGTTTAGCAAGTTGAAGCGCTTTGCAAGGCGTTGCTCGCTGTCAAGACTGTCATCGCCATGCCGTTTCACGCCGTGCGGGCTGGACACCTCCGTGCGAGTAGCCATCTTCATCCATCACCTCCGAACTTTCCCCTCCATCCACGCCTTCGAAGTTCGACACTTGCAACCTTCTTTGGGCTGTATGCGAGGATCTGGATGCAATTGAAGAGCCGCAATAATTTGCGCGGTAGTCCTGCCAGAATTTGATGGTTGTGTTGAAGTGGGGTGTGAGTTTCAGGCGCGGCGTTTTGACTCACCAAACTCAATGGTTGAATATTTCTCGAAGCTTCGTCACACCCCGTCGCGACTTCGGACCGCTTTCTGAGACTTCCAACCCACAACGCCTGACCACGTCAAGCGACTGTGAGCCTTTCCTACGGCTTGGAGCCAAACAATTCCACTCCATCACAATGGGCTCGCTCACTGAGGAGCCCTCCGAGTGGACGGCTCTCAAGGTTCGCAACAGCTTTATTGACTATTTCAAAAATAATGGACATACATTTGGTATGCTATGCTATTTGACATAAGCTTCCTGGACGAGCAATTGATCCTAAAACTTCCTAGTGCCTTCCTCATCAGTTGTCCCTCACAACGACCCCACTCTGCTTTTCACCAATGCGGGCATGAACCAGTTCAAGCCAATTTTTCTAGGTACTGCTGATCCTGGTTCCGACTTTGCGAGCTTGAAGCGCGCCGTCAATTCCCAGAAATGCATTCGTGCCGGAGGAAAGCATAACGACCTTGATGATGTCGGGAAGGATAGCTACCACCACGTAATTCGAGGGATGCCCTGTCTTGTTATCGGGATGAGCTAACTAAGTATGTAGACTTTCTTCGAGATGCTTGGAAACTGGAGCTTCGGCGACTATTTCAAAAAGGATGCCATCAACTTTTCGTGGGAGCTTCTGACTAAAATCTTCGGTTTGCAACCTGATAGACTCTACGTCACCTACTTTGAAGGTAATCCGGCTGGCGGTCTCGAGCCTGACCTTGAAGCAAAGGAGCTATGGAAATCGGTTGGAGTCGCGGATGATCACATTCTGTCTGGTAATATGAAAGATAACTTTTGGGAGATGGGTGATCAAGGGCCTTGTGGTCCCTGTAGCGAAATCCACTACGATAGGATAGGTGGAAGAAACGCTGCGCATCTCGTCAATCAGGATGACCCGAACGTTCTCGAGATATGGAACAATGTCTTCATCCAGTACAATCGGGAACCGGATAGGTCGCTCAAGCCATTGCCAAACAAGCACGTGGATACTGGCTTGGGCTTTGAACGGTTGGTTTCGGTCTTGCAGAATAAGATGTCCAACTACGATACCGATTGCTTTACGCCATTGTTCAAAGCCATCCAGGAACTTACCGGGAAGCGAGAGTACCAAGGCAAATTTGGTGATGAGGACGCAGACCAAATTGATACTGCATACCGTGTTGTGGCAGACCATTTGCGGACACTCTCGTTCGCAATCACTGACGGAGCAGTGCCAGGACCGACAGGCCAGGGCTATGTTGTACGAAGAGTGCTCAGGAGAGGTGCGCGCTACGCGAGAAATAAGCTTGATGCCGAGATTGGTAATTTCTTTTCCCGCCTTGTTCCTACGCTGATTGAGCAAATGGGTGGGATGTTCCCTCAGATCAAACAGCAAGAAGTCGAGCTGAAGGAGATTCTTGACCAAGAAGAAAAGTCATTCGCTCGGTCGTTGGACCGTGGAGAGGCGCAGTTCGAAAAGTATGCGGACCAGACAAAGCAGTCTGGCTCCAACAAGCTACCTGGATCTGACGTCTGGCGTTTGTACGATACGTTCGGGTTCCCCATAGATCTCACTAAGCTTATGGCCGAAGAGCGAAACCTCGTCATCGATGACAAGGAAGTCGAAGAAGCGCAAGAAAAGGCTCGCGAGGCAAGCAAAGGTGTGAAGAAGGAGAGCGAGAAGAAGGTTGAGCTGGATACGATATCTCTTGGAAGGCTTCAAAGCATGCAGGACATATCCAAGACCGACGACATGCCTAAATTTGAAAAGGGTGATATTACAGCAAAAGTGGCAGCGCTTTTCCATGAAGGCAACTTTCCAAAGAGCTCTTCTGAGATTCCGAAAGGAGAGCAATTTGGTATTATTCTCAATCGGACAAACTTCTACGCTGAGCAAGGCGGCCAGGAAGCGGATACTGGCAAAATCCTAATAGATGGCGCTGCGGACTTTGATGTCAACGATGTCAAAGTTAAAGCTGGTTATGTACTCCATACCGGATACCTAAAGTACGGGTCTCTGTCCGTGGGAGATGAGGTAATTTGCGAGTTCGACGAAGAACGCCGGGACCCAATTCGGAAAAATCACACTGGCACACACGTGTTGAACTATGGTCTTCGAGAAGTCCTTGGCGATGGCGTCCACCAGAAAGGATCGCTTGTCGCGCCTGATCGTCTTCGATTTGACTTTTCCCACGGCTCCGGTGTCGCTAATCAGGATCTCGAGAAGGTTGAGCTTGTCTGCACTGACTACATTCGAAGAAATGGTGAAGTCTATGCCAAAGATGTCCCACTCGCGACGGCTCAAGAAATTGAAGGCATTCGTGCTGTTTTTGGCGAAAAATATCCTGACCCTGTTCGCGTTGTTTCCGTCGGAATCTCTGTCGAGAAATTGGTCGAGAACGTCAAGAATCCGGAGTGGCGCAAATACAGCATTGAATTCTGCGGTGGCACGCATGTGGGTAAGACGGCCGAAATCAAAGAGCTTATCATTGTAGAAGAAAGTGGTATCGCCAAAGGTATTCGACGCATCATCGCCTTCACCGGCCAGGCTGCCTATGATGTGCAGCGCCAAGCTTCAGACTTTTCCTCTCGGCTCGATCGCCTGGAGAAAATGCCTCATGGACAAGAGAAAGACGAATTAGCTAAGAAAGCGCAAATTGACATCAACGATGCGAGTATCTCTGCGATCGTAAAGACGAAGCTCAAGGATCGTATGGCAAAAATTGTCAAGTCCATTCTGGAAGAGCAGAAAGCAGCCGTGAAAAAACAGAATAAAGAAGTGTTGGATGGCATCAACGAGTATTTTGCAGAGAACAAAGGAAGCAAGACGCTGGTATTGAATATACAGTATCCAAAGTCAGTCAATGACACTCTAAAGGAGATTGGCAAGAAGAAAAAGGATAAGAGTGTATACTTGATGTCTGCAGATGAAGTCGAGGGAAGAGTCATACATGGATGTCACGTTGCTGAAGTAAGTTTCAGAAAAGAGCGATTCTACCTTCCCTTCCAGGCTTTGACAGTGATGGCAGGAACTCAGTAAGGCAGGAGCATCAGCATCTGGTTGGACTGATGCTGTCTCCTCTGTGATTGGGGGTAAAGCAGGTGGAAAAGGCGCTACCAGTGTCGGGAATGGGACTAAAATAGAGAAAGTAGATGAAGGGTTGGAAAGCGCCAGGGAATATCTGGAGCGATTCCAGCTGTAGCGGTCCTACTCTCCTCGCCCTCCCGACATAAACACAAACAACACCCAACCGAAAAAAGAGTGGAAAGGGCTGAACGCATTGAGTGCCTTCCCAGAGCTAATGCCACGACACCACGGTGTATAGGGAAGTACGACCTCGGACCCTGACTATATTATCCTTTCGGCAACGTCCCATCCTCTTACTGGAAGAGACGAGGGGTTCTCCAAGTTCATTTCATACCATTGAAATCATTCAGAAAGTCAGAACAGATTACGAATCCATCAGTGTTTCTCATACAACAAGCATCTATCCAGTCACAACGAGCAATTTCACTCATCATGCATGACCGCGGGGCTTCTCAATCCACTATCCTGCTGATTAATCTCGTCCTGCTATGCATTTTGGCCTGCGGGGGCCCTCCTCACTGGCTCAATGTCTGCAGGACCAGCTACACGTCTTCATCGACTCAGATGCCTTCATCTACACAACTTTCTTCGCTCACACAATCGTCTCCCTCCTTGCAGCCATCTATATTCACGGAGATACCTATATCTTTACAATCAACTGGTGAGTCGTGTCTTCTAACTTACTATCGCCGCCACAGGCTTTCAATTCCCATGAAGAAGGCTTACTCTTGTCTAGCAAGCCTGGAGTCTTCCAGCATAGATCCTGTCATCGATTTCGTGTCCGTAAGCGTGCCAATGCATACACCGACTGTTCGTGCCAATGCCGATCTCAACTGGGCTACTATGCTTGTTGGCCCGGGGGAAAATGATGACTGAGCGACCATGTGTTTTTTCGATAGAGCTCAGGAGGGCAGGATCCTGGTCTGGTCGGCGATGAAGGAACCGGGAATAATGCCTATTAATAGGAATTGAAGCTTTTGGGGGCGTTATACAGCGGAGTAATGCGGCTTTTCTCCAGTTATTCAGCGTTCGTTGGACTTTTCTAGCGAAATGGTGCAGGCAAAATGATTATGTGCGTGCAAGAGAAGCAAATACTAATTTTTCCAATGCATTGGGAAATGCCTTCATCATCATGTCCTTCGTTCCTGCTCGTGTATGACCAAAAAGACCAGACACTCCATTGCGGATCTATTCAGCTCCTTTCTTCGAGTCGACTTCAGACGGCTTTCATCATACCTCCAGCCCACTTTTAAACTATCGCCAGGGAAATGGCCGTACCATCAATAGGAGGACCCCCAGCAAATTTTCGATCTCCGTATTCTCGGCAGCATTGCGACAAAGCACTCTGGGAGCGTGCAAAGGATTATCTGATTGTTACACGCAAGTTCCAAAGATTTATCCACGCGACGTTTCTTGCGCGGTTTCGTAGTAGAGCATATGCTAGCTATTACTTCTTGTGGCCGATGAAAGGACTTGAAATCAGAAGCATATTGTACTTGAAAGGATTTTTTCGATCGTGAATACCGAGCGGGAAATACGAGTTGTGCTGAATCCAAACGAGACAAGCAAGGATGACGGACAATGTCAATTATTTCTATTTGATGGCCCAGCCATACGTATACCATATGATGTACCCATCGCCAAAGGCTTTTACCAAAGATCTATATCCAAAATTCATAGGACCCAAAAATCCCTAGCCTATCTTACAAGTATCATGAATTAATAGATTACTTCCTTCGAAGACCCTGGAAAGCGCCCGACCCTTTAGTCCAGAGTGCCTTCACTGGTTGAGTGACCTTGCTTGCCGCAGTAGCCGCAGTTGCAGACATATTCTGCTGCCTTGAAGCAGGCGCCTGCATCTCAATATCCCGAGCTTGGGCCTGGGATGGTTTTGGAGTGTTACTTGATGGCTGATATAGAGGCGGGGAGTCGGAGTTGTACGCTAATACCATGGTTAGTGGATGAACCCCCTGAATTTTGACTTTTCGGCAGTAACAAACCCGGAGGAGCATTGAAATTGCCATAGTAACTGTTGGGGTCCATGGCAGGGTTGTATTGCGGAGGAGCGGGATAAGGATTCTGCCTAGACGGGCGATCGGTATACTTGGAAACCATCCACTACGGAGGAGTCAGCCATCATCACTTGCAAGTAAAATGTAGGCACTGGAAAGATCCGAATACCATTCCAAATGACATACCCTATGATATTTCAGAGGTGGGAGATTCTTCTTTATCCGTCTCCTTGCGTGGATGTATCCGATCAAGATGTAGGAAAAGAAGGCCAGGAACAATCCTGCGAGTATGGCCCATTTGATGGCGATTGCCGTCTACATTCCATTCCGTCAGCAGGTTGAAAAAGACGCAAATTATAAATCTTGGTATTACCGGCGAAAACCACCAGGATACATTGTCGTTGCAATCATCAAATCGGGGATCGCAGGCAAACGTCTGCCGCAGCTGGAGGACTCTGCTTGATCCGACCATTTTACCAAGAAATACGAAGAACTGAAAAGCCAGAGCACACAGAAAGGAACGAAGAAAATGTTTTCGCGAATGCGGGTTCTATGATTGTGGACATAATTGAGTTTTTGATCAATCATGCGGCGGTGCTGGAACGCTGACGTTCCGAGCCTGAAGCGCTCAATTTGACGCCGGACGCTGCACGTCTCAGAATATCCTGTGACGCTCAACCACCCAGATGGCCACCGCCTTTGCCAATTGACGAATGAGAGATATGCATGGTCGCAATAATGCCAACTCGGTGACATACGTTCATGGAGTAGGGTGAACTTCGGTTGCGCAAGCGGTTTTGGATTATCTCCCCACCGACAGTGCAGACCCTGTAAGTCGCATCCGACTGATCATGAAGACTGAACGAAATAAGCTCAGGGCTCTGATCATTACTATGATGTTTGGGCCCCAGAAAGGGCGTCTCTGGCTGAATCACAGATAGCTGCCTCCAGAAAACCGTGAGCCAAAGCCTGCGGCACGGTTCAACATCTCCTTGCGCTGCGCATGTCCAATCTTTGCACCCCCGCCTATGTCTTTTTCTCGGTCAAATGCTCTTTTACTGGGATCATCGTCCTTTTCGGTTCCAGTCTTCCTCCGGTGCTCTTCATAAAGCGATTTGCCACGAGTTTTCTCCTGTCCATAGCATTAGTCCCTAAAGTATCGAACAAGAAACGAAGGGCCACGATTGAGGGCTGGATCTTACGTTGTGTTCCCGGATTCTTCTAGCCGTATCCTCCTCCGTGTCGCCTCGTTTACTACTGCTTGCCACTGTGGGCGATGCTGTATGGTCTTTGACCCCCATGACCTGGTCCGCAAGCCGCTTGCGTTTTTCTTCGGGTGTTTCCGTCCAACTAGCATCTATGCCATCCCCATGATTAGGTGCCCTAGCCGCTTTGCCCGTATTGAACTTTCGTGGTCGCGCTCGGGTTGGATCCATTCGTGCAGCTAAACCATCTTCTTGTGGTGGGATCATCATCCAATCCTCCCGCTTTCCCGCACCCTGTGCCACTGATACTTCGTCGTCTTGATCATGAGACATTTCCGCTGAGGCCCTCTGTAGAAGTCAGTAATTCATATAAAGAAGTCGAGACGAGATGGTATACCGTTGCTTGCGCTGCTGAAGGAAGAGCTGGACCGTAGTCATCATCACTGTCGCTTTCTTCCCCGTTCGACAAAGTCTGTGGTGAACTAGCTGGCCTCTCATGGGGCGAGGTTGGAGGAGCAGCGGGCCCTATGACTCGTCTTCGCTTTTCTCCAGATGCTGAATTTGGAGATTGAGATGCTCGGAGCGCTGTATCTGCCTTTGTATTGGCTTCGGCGTCTACTGCCTGTCGCTTTCTCTTGGCCAGTAGATGAGGCGGTAGCTCCGGGCCTATTGTAGACATTTTGGTTCCTTCCTGAACTTGAAGTGTGAGACTTGCTGAGGATATGCTCCCCGGTAGATTTTGGCCGAGCATCAACACCATCCGACTATTCTGCCACAATCCACCGCCTAGCATCTATCGATGATGAAGTTAGCGACTTGAACAAGCATCAAGCAACCGCGCCGACACCCTTTCACACGGCGATTCTGCCTGTATCGTCTCCCCATTCGAATGACATTGGCGATCCAAATAGCTTGAAACCAGGTCTCCTCGATTTCCCGCAAACATCTCACGTTCTAGCCCACCTGCACACGCCTCCTAACCTTACACGAGCTATTGGCCTCAATTGTGGTTTCTGTGGAAATTACTCAAAGCTCACAATGAGCTCAAGATTATGAGAGCGTCCCAAGAAGACCGATGAGCACTGTCTCTGGCGGCAGTGGGGGCGGAGGCGACAATGAGGATGAGGTAGCCGATGAACTCGCCCGGGAGCAAGAACTGAGGCCGTCAGACCAAGACGAAGAGAATGGGGATCTTATAGAGACGGGAAGGGATACAGAAGAAGTCGATGAGCCAGCGACTGGGAACGGTGACTCCGACTTCTCTCCCACAGTCCACAGCAATAAACCGAACCCCGTTGAGCCACACCCTCCTGCCAGTCCAAACGAATCTTTGTCAATCCCAGATGATACACCGTCAATTCAAGGCTCTCTTTTGTCGTCTCCTGGTAGTAGTGTCCCTGCTTCCCGCGCAACGCCGTCTCGAACAGCCTCAGGCTCTTTACAACCGTTTGACCGACGCTTCCAGTCTCGACTGTCTTCCTCTCCCTTACAGTCTCCCCGGAACATATCCCCAGCCTTTCTCTCCCCAGGCTCTCGACAGTCATCGCTATCGTCAAACTTGCCAGGACTCGGAGGAGATAGAGATGCAGACACAGATACGCCCCAAGCGCCTTGGGAAGTTGTCAGATGGTCAAAACTCAGAAAGATTAGTGGTCAAATATTTTCCGAAGTTGGGAAGCGCAACTTTGGACGTCCGACTTGCCTAGCCGTCGCAGCTTCGTTGGTCATCGGAACGTCCAAAGGATACATTCTGGCTTTTGACTATCAACAGACCCTCAAAGTCATAATAGGACCTGGCACACCGGGTAATACTCCGCTCATCGACTTTCTTGAACGAAATAGCTAACAGAATTTAGCCTCAGAAAGTGGTAGTATTACTTCTGTTGCTATCTCTGCGGACTACTCAACTGTTGCTGGTGGACATGCTGACGGACACATCTTTACCTGGGAGCTTGCCCGGCCTGCCAAGCCTTTTCTACAAATTCCCCCCATCGATCGTGCTCTAATGGACAAGCCCCATGGCGACGGCCATGTATTCGGTAGCGCCATCCTGCATGTCGGTTTTTTAGGTACCAGACATACTGCATTAGTCTCCGCCGACGATGGAGGAATGGCCTTTTCTCACCTAGCGACTCGGGGTCTTGGTTCTGTTGCGCGATCTATCAAGACAACCCGTATTCTTGGACGCTACCCACCAGGCCCACAGTTGGACGATAAACCTCGCAGACCAAGTTCGGTCCTGGCTTTCTCTGCTCTACCACTGGGTAATGTTGAGCGACCAACGGATCCAATGGGATTAACTGCATTGTTGACACCATATTTGCTTGTTATTGTATCTACAACTCCTGTTGCTCAAACGCAGCATAAAGCTCCGAGGCCGAAAGAGATCGCCCCGCACAGCGCCCTAAGCGGGTGTCTTGCATGGTTCCCAGCCGTGAAACTTAAAGGGCAAGATAATGAAGTATCTCCAAATCACTCACTGACAAAACTAGTATATTGTTGGTCGAACGTGCTTACTATCTTGGATGTTGAAGACACAGAAAAGCCAGATGACGCCGAGAAAGATAAGCCACCGACGCTTCACTTTCGCCCCAGGAGTCGGTGGAGGAACGAGGAAGCAATCGTTGCAGTACAATGGCTAAGCAGATCCGTGCTTGGTGTTCTCACAATCAGTCAACGACTGTTGATCCTGGAAGATGGAAGTCTTCGAGTTACGGATTCTTTCGATCTTTTGTATAAACACATTTATCACTGTGATCTATTTTCTCAGCAGCTACAACCGGTAGTGGATAATCTTGATGAAGACGACGGTTCATTACACGGCGTCATTGCTGATGCATTCCATATGAGTTTTCGAGTGTACAAGGGACGACTGTTTTTGCTTGGATTCAATGATGTTTCTATCGGAACCCTCTCAAACTGGGCGGATAGACTTTTGGCGCTCATGGAAGATGGCGACTTTATCGGCGCAATATCGCTTGCAACATCTTACTACACCGGCGACACTGACAGGCTCACCGTTGGTCTACCTGAAGAAGACGCCTCGAGACACACAATGGTACAGGAGAAATTGCTGGATATGATCGCTGCCTCGACCAAATACCAGCTAGCGCGTCCAGGAGCCCCCGAAGTAGATCGCGCAAAACACAGACAATTGCAGCAGCTGACGGTGGAAAGCCTCAATGCCTGTATCAGCATGAACCAGATCGGCTTTTTTCTTGAAGAAATATACGAGCAGTACGAGGAAGAATCTTGCGAGCCTACTCTTCTTGAAGCTTTGGAGCCAGCGATTTTAGACGGACAAGTGACCATGCTACCACCTACCGTGTTCAAGGACCTTATCACTCACTTCGCCTCCATCGGTCAAGACGCTCGGTTGGAAGAGATGATATGTCGACTTGACGCAAGGACTATGGATATTGATTCAGCAACAACCCTCTTCAAGCAACATAATCTCTATGATGCCCTTATTCATGTCTGGAATCAAGCAATTAGCGACCATGTCTCTCCACTTGTCGACCTGTTATCGTTGATCCAACTGGTGCAAGACAGGAACCCAGATGATTCAGATGTTCCCCCAATATACCAGGAATCTGCTCTAAAGGTCTTTCCGTACCTCGCGTTTGCTCTCACGGGGCGAATCTATCCAGGTGGCGAGTACCTTCCCGAAGCTGATGCTATCAGAGCGCAAACCGATCTGTACCATTTTTTATTTTCCTCGAAAGCAACCAAGTGGCCAAAAGCTGGGGGTAAGGTTGTCCACACTACAAATGAAAAAGAACAGGAGCCGGCCTTTCCGTATCTCCGCCTCCTTTTACACTTCGACACTGGTAACTTCATGAGCATGCTCAATGAAGCCTTCGAGGACAGCTTTTTGAACGGGAATCAGGACCAGTTCACAAACGGACACGCGCACGATTATAAGAATAGCCAAGATGAAGACTCCGGTCCATCTGTGACTCGCCAATATGTTATCAGCATCTTACTGGGAATAATGAATCCACCAGAGTTCTCGGCAGAAGATACCATCTTCCTCAACATGTTCATCGCACGCAATATACCCAAGTTTCCGCAGTTCATCCTACTATCTGGCTCACAGCTCCATAAAATCCTCGTAGGCCTATGCGAGTACCCAAGACCAGAACTTGTAGCTGATTGCCAACTCAGCGTGGAGTATCTGCTCTCAGTCTACCATCCATCTAATCTCAAGTCGCTCGTACCTCTCTTTCGAGAAGCAGGCTTTTATCGTATTTTAAAGTCCGTCTACAGGACGGAAAAGGAATTTTCCAGTCTTCTTGAGACATATTTTGAGGACCCCGAAAACCGAGATACAATATTTGACTGCATCGGTGATTGCCTGAGGCCTAGTGCCGAGCTTACCAAGAAGCAAAGGCAGGGGGTGGAAATGGTCATTGTTGATCATGCCAAGGACTTAGCGAGCATCGACACAGTGAAGACTGCCGAAACCATTAGGGACCATGCGTCTAATGTTCTGCATGCGGTGCTGGATGTGCTTGAAGATTCTCAAAGCCAGTATATCTTCCTCCGCACGCTACTTGAACCAGACATTTCCGTCATTCATGAGGATGCTTATAATCCTTCAATATCATCTTCGGATCTTGCCGAGCGTTATGTGCGACTAATGTGTCAATACAATCCGGGACACGTTGCGGACTATGTCACCTTGCTCAAATCTGGAGATCTGCGGCTAGACAATGTCCTTCCTGAAATGGAAAGGAGTGGAGTTATCGATGCCGCCGTTGTCCTGATGACTCGCGACGGCCTAGTTCGGGATGCTATGGACCGCTTAGTCAAGCATCTTGGTACATTAGACATAGCCCTCGCTGGGCTCATCGAAGCTGCATCTGAGAGCCCCGATGCCGACAACACGGAGGAGGCGGTAGAAGATCTCCTGGAGGCAGTTGACAAGTATGCTAAAGTTGGTATCTGGCTATGTCAAGGACAGACCAAGTTAAGCAACAAAGCGGCTGTTGTGGATAGGAAGCAAACCTTGCAAGTTCGAGAAGCAGACCTTGATTCTGATGAACTGCTGTGGTTGGATCTTCTCGATGCCGTCTTCACCATCACACAGCACATTTCTTCTTCCGCGCAACAATCAAATCCCAGGGCCAGTCCAGATACGATGCCAAGCCTTAACACCAGCAAAATAATAACTAATCTGAGAAAAACCACACAGCAAACCTTCACTGCGCTGCTTGCTACATTTGCTACTCCGTCCGTACCGTCCCAATCTAGGCAGACGTCTGCAGCACGGCAACGCTCCCCACACCCCTCTCGCTCTCGCTCTCGATCAGCATCCCGGCGCGTCCAAACGTCGACGTCATTCCTACCCATCCTCACCACCTTCCTCACCCGCGCCTCTGCCACCTCTCCAACGCTCTCCGATCTTCGTCTCATCCTCACGGACATCTTCTCCGCCTACGCCTTCGAGTCGACTTTGCTGGGACTCACGACCCAGCTCCTCGACGCTGACGTCTTCGGCAGCGTCGCGCGGCTGCAAGAGGGGCGAGAGCGCGGCTGGAGACCCCGGGGCGGGGTCGCCGGAGGACGTTGTGAGGGCTGTGGACGGCGGGCTTGGGGCGCGGGCGTAGATGCGGGCGGAGGACGCGTCTTCACAGCATGGGAGGTGCAGAGGGAAACCGAAGAGCGTCGGCGGAGGGGGAGATGGGGTGGTGGAGGGGTTCGGGCGCAGGCTGCGGGGCGAGTGAAGGGGAACGGCAAGGCACGGGAGGTTGTCCGCGTAGAGAATACTACGGCGGGAGGCAGTAGTAGAGAGCGTAATAGTAGGGATGCTGAAGAGGGCGGTGATGACAGTGAGGGTGCGGGACCTTTGGTGGTATTCGCGTGTAGGCATCTCTTCCATAAACGTTGCTTAGAGCCGACCCAACAGCAACTTGGGGGCAAGGAAAGCTCAGGAAGATCGGATGGAGCATTACCGGCCGCAGCGGTAGCCGCAGAGCCTCGTCGGCGTCTGCAGTGCCCGCTGTGTTTGTAGGGACTTTTTTTGTGGAGGAAAATGGTGCATTATTGGTCTTCGTTCCTTTGGGTGTTCTTGGCGAGCCGCATGTAGGCTTACCAAGTGTACAGTCTAAGTGTGTTTATGAGAATAATGCCGCAAGTAGTATTGTCTGGATTGGTTTGAACCCAGTGCTCCTTTCAAAATATTCGCTCAGTGCGACTAGACTCAAATGAACCGTGGTGGCTAGCACTCGTGCTCAGAGCCGCGCCAATTCCAGAGATCTCTTGTGATGGTGGGTGGGTAATGTTGGATTTTGGTATCTGAGCCAAGAGTTACTATTCTAGTCTTTCATTATGAAACCACATTCCGAAAGAGGACAAAACAATCTATCAGGAGTAATTGAGATTCGCGGGCCCGAGTAATACAAGCGAAAGGCATCGGCGATCCGGTATTGAAGGATCCAGACAGGCACGCTCCACGACCTTTTAAAGCTTCGTTGCCGACTCATGCCGCCGCAGTCTCAATCAGTGAAGAAAAATCAGTTAGTATCTAGCCTGGATAGGGAGTAGTGCAGACTGTACAGCCAACTTGGGCTCATCGGGTCTCTTGCTCGCATTTGCGGCCCGCTATTGCAGGAGTACTCTGTATGGGGCCATTGTTGCGGTCGCAGTTACGACCGGGAGATCGCCATCCGATAGAGATCTCTAAAGGCAAGGCGCAGGGGCTACAATTACTGAATCCGATAGTCGCCCTGCTGACGACTGCGGGAGGATTGCATATGATCAAACCGCTAGATCCAAAGCCTTGTGTTGGACTCGGATGAAGCGCCTCTCTCATCTGGGTAGGTATCATCACGTGAGATCGAATTTGGCGCAAATACCTAGGTCTCTAGGTACCAGTGGTACCTTATGTTCTGAATCTCCAACAGTGACGAGACTTCCGAAGTCGTTCGTTGCGTTGGGGCGGAGGTAGCTATGGCTTCGGCACGCTTCGTTACATGCTCTCGTCAGTTCGCTTCTGTCATTACCTAAGGGATGGATCCCTAAAAATAACAATCCTCTTGCGAGAGGCATTCCTTCTTGCAGTCACGCTGCTACTCAAGCATGAAGAAGTGAATGCGGAGGTGCGGATAATTACGTTCATTAGAACAGGAGCCTACAGAAAGTAAAAGCACCAGAGTGTTTCGTCTTTGGTCTGTAGCGGATTTCCAGAATCATACACTCGCAACGAAAGGTTGTTCCAGTTGGACGTGCATCGTTGCTGACTGATTGGGCCGGCCTGCCGGTCGCCGAAGGACTTTGGGCGCTTGCTGTAGCGAAATTCGACTGCGGCAAGATGCGATTTGGCGCTGGTTGGTGCTACCCGGTGGCGACGACGCAGGAGAAGGGTTCTGTTACGGGCTGCCCCAAGCCAGCGATTGGTCAATTTCTGACTTCGTTGGCGGTCAGGGCTTAGACTACAGCAGGCCTGGCAACCGCAATCCCCAAACGCACGACAGCTCGAACTCACCATCCACGGGTGCACGACTGCCCTCCGGGTCCAACCCTAACCTCCATCACACATCCCTAAGCCCGGACTCGTCAGCTCACCGGCTAGCTTGTTTCGAAGTATTCTTGCTCGTTGGTCAGCGCATCCTGGCCTGAAACTTGGCCCCCCGGCTCTCAGCCCAGCCAGCCGACCACTGCCAGCCTACAGACCTGGCCGAGGGTGTTTGTATCTGACATCCATGCAGCCAAACGCCCGCCTCGATCTCGAGCCTCTTTGCCCAATGGCCCGTAAGGGCTGTTTCGAACCCCTTTGTTGCTTGACCCCGGGCCCAAGCTCCTACCATGCCTCTCCATACACTCGGCCTGCATGCCTGGATGAGCAACATTCACTCACAAGCTACTCCGTAGAGCGGCGCAGCTCGTCCTAGCAAAGCATGATTATTCCCGCAGTGGGGCAATCCTGACTCCCGCTTGACTGCAGGTGGTCATCCACCTGCCCTGGCGCTACTTTCTGCCGTAGATATAAGAACTGGTGCAACCCAGCCATGTAAGTGTGCCAAGACAGCAACATTTTTCTTGGACTTTCTTCAATTTTTACCGCGAGTCTCTTCCATTCCTTACTACGTGCCACTTAGTGCACAGCCCTTCCTTTCATCAGTCCGACATGTCGTTCTCTACAATTGTTACAAGCCTGGTGCTCTTCACTACTTCCGCTAACGCGGCTTACACACTTCAACACGACTATATGAACAGTAGCGATTTCTGGAGCAATTGGGATTTTCAAGCCGTTGCTGACCCGACCAATGGAACTGTGCAATATGTAGATCAAGCGACTGCTGCAAGCACATCCATGAACCGTGACCCTCTCATCAGCAAGTATGATAATGGATCGTACTATATGGGAACCGATCATAACACCACCACTTCTGGCGGTCGTCCGAGTGTCCGTATCCAAAGCAAAGAAGCGTATAACAGTGGACTCTTTATCCTTGATCTTTCACACATGCCAGGCGGTGAATGTGCTTCTTGGCCTGCTTTCTGGCTGCTGGGATATCCAGCTGAATGGCCTGCTGCGGGTGAGGTCGATATCATTGAAGGAGTCAACAACCAAATAGGCAATGACATGACGCTCCATACCAGTGAGTTGAACTGCAGCAGTGCTTGGAGTTACCGAATGAAGGCTTACATACATCTGCAGGTGCTGGCTGCTCCCTTACGAACAACAATGAATTTGCTGGTCAGCTAGTGGCGGCCAAGACGAACTGTAACGGAGCCGATGGCCATGACGGTTGCCAGATCGCTGATCAAGGCGGTGCTCCGGAAAACAGCGTCTCCTTTGGTTCTGGATTCAACCAAATTGGCGGTGGTGTTTATGCTACGGAATGGCTTGAGTCTAGTTTCGCGATCTGGTTCTTCCCTCGCACAGACAAGGCTCATATCAAGCAAGCCACAGGTCGTTCACCGGATCCCAGCAAATGGGGAAAGCCGCTTGCCAAGTTCACCTTCAACGATGGCTGCGACGTAGCCTCACACTTCACAAACCAGAAGATGATCTTTGACCTCACCTTCTGCGGGGACTGGGCCGGCGCTACTGACAGGTCCGATTATGGTTGGAACCTAAACCAATGTGCTGCTCAACACGGCGACTGTGCAACCTTTGTTGATCAAACTCCCGAAAACTTTGTCGACGCCTTTTGGACCATCAATTCTCTGCGCGTCTTCCAAGGCAGTGCATCTGGTGATAATAGCACCGCCAGTCCCAGCTCCTACCCTTCCACCGCATCCTCGGTCAGCATCCCGGTGCCGTCCTCCGTCAACGTTAGCAGCGCCCTCCCTCCTTCTCTCACCGTCTACTCTACTACTTTCGAGACTGTCACTGCCTCAGCCGCCTCCGCCGCAGCTGATACGACTACTACGGCTGCTGTCCAATCTACAGGGTACGACGGCAACCAGCACCAGCACTGGACCATCTGGAGCGAAGGTGCTAATGGTGCGCTTGAGGCTGCGGCGACGAAGAAGGCAAGGCATTTGGAAGTCCACAGAAGGATTGCAGGACATCACGCTCTCTCATGATATGACTGGACGCGGAAGTTGAAATAGGAGTTTTGGCATTGGATTTTGCATTGGTCAGCGCATTTAGGATTGGCAGAGACTTTTTTTTTTTGGCCGGAGCTTTCTTTTCTTGTATATAAACTTTCCAGATATCTAGAGTAGGACTTGACCCATTGTGTCTATCACGAAAATCGAGAATCTGACTTGACTGCGTTCCCTGGCCACTGCTTAGCTTGTACTCCGTCTGATCGCCTGGCCAAAGTATTAGGGTCGTTCGAGTGAAGCTTTGCAGGGGCATTTGAATAAGGTAGGTTCAGAGGGTGAGTGTACCTAGGTTAGGTCTAGAGGAGCCGACCTCGGGACCTCACCTGCACCGCACCTCAGGTGGGCAAGAACGCTTCACGTGACCATGCTAGCGGCATGACTGGCCGATCGCCACAGCCGACGTTAGACCGGAGATGATTCGCCATCGATGCCAAGATATTCCAAATGCTTCTGTTGTATCGGTAGCTGGAGTCAACGCTCTTGGTCATCAGATAGCGCACTCTCGGGACGCTCTTGAACTTTTGAAGGCTCAGCCTGAGCGTTTGCAGTTCGGACATTTTCACGGCACACTTGATATATTTCAAAATGTCTGACGGTACGTCTCCTCAAGACTTGATCCGCATCGATTCGACACTAACAGCAACTGCTCCAGCCGACTTCGCTCAGGTCAAGAAGCTCCAGCACGAGCGTAATGCTCTTGCAGCTGGGAAGAAAGGTTCAAAGACCTTCGATCCCGCTAATCAGAGAACTGACGCCTCCACCAAGGCCTCCCTCAACGACGTCAACTACGACACGGACATTTACGAACGCAATGGCGTTGATAGATATGCCGGGTACAGTACATCTATTGCTGTGACGGATGAAGATGATGACATGGTTGATGCGGACGGAGATGGCGGGCGGCGACTTGTTGGGCAATACACCGCAACAAAGGAGCAGATGGATGAATTTGCACGCGGTGGCGCCGAAGAAGAAGACATTCTTCTGAGTCGGGAGAAGGAGGCGCAAATCCAATCCCGTCAGAGCGATTATCAGAAGCGAAGATTTGAACGGAATCTTGGCCCGCTCATGGTAGACTCTTTCGCGGCTGATGGTCAGCCGGATGGGCAAGTCGATGGGAAGACTTATCGAGATATTCTGGCCGAATCGGATCTCGACAAGGAGGAGCAGCGGGTTCACAAAATTATTGCTGAGAGGAAAGCAAAAGGCGAAGATGGCACCGCAGAACTTGAGGCTTCGCTGACGCAAGCAGATGCCACTAAGGTAGAAAGCAAAGGAGCTGATACCAATGGCGATGTTACGGCTGGGCGGAAGAGGAAGAATAGATGGGATATATCCGGAGTCGAGCCAAGCAAAGATGGTGCTCAGCAAGAGGAAACGACCGCAAAGCGATCAAGGTGGGATTCTGCTCCTACCCCAGACGGCGAAGGAATTCCCAAGCGCAATAGATGGGACCAAGCACCAACATTGGGAGGAGCCACCCCCGCCGCACCATCAGGTCTCGATACCCCAGTACATCCCTCTCAGGCTGTACCGACTGGATTCGGTACTGACATCTCCGCACGCAATGCACCCCTATCTGACGAAGAGTTGGATCAGATGCTCCCTGGAAGCACAGAAGGCTACAAGGTCCTAGAGCCTCCTCCTGGCTACGCGCCCATCCGTGCCGCTGCGCGAAGGGTCCCAGCTGTTCCTACTCCTGCAACAGGCGCCCAAGGGTACGGGGGAGGTTTCATGATGCAAGAGCCTGAGAGCGCACGATCGTTGGGCAAGCAGCTTCCCACCGAGATTCCGGGAGTTGGTGATCTACAGTTCTTCAAAGCCGAGGACATGAACTATTTTGGCAAACTCGTCGACGGCGCCGATGAAAATGAGCTTTCAATGGAGGAGTTGCGAGAACGCAAGATTATGCGGCTTCTTCTCAAAGTCAAGAATGGAACACCTCCAATGCGGAAGACGGCTCTTCGTCAACTTACTGACAACGCACGCCAATTCGGCGCCGGACCGTTGTTCAATCAAATTTTACCCTTACTCATGGAGAAGACTCTGGAAGACCAAGAGCGCCATCTCCTCACCAAGGTCGTAGACCGTTGCCTTTTCAAGCTCGATGCCCTTTGCAGGCCTTGGGCCAAGCGTTTACTCGTGGTCATAGAGCCTATGCTCATCAGCTCGGATTTTTACGAACGTGTCGAAGGACGTGAGGTACGTCCCAAGCTTTTCCTTTTCGTTTTTCCCTTTCCTCTCCCATCTGAGTCATCAAAACGCTGAATCCATGCTAACGTGTTTTCAGATTATCGCTTCACTATCGAGAGCGGTCGGTCTTGCGACGATGCTTGCCGCAATTCGTAGCGAAATCGACTCCGGCGACGAGTACGTCCGAAATACTACTGCTAGGGCACTAGCAGTAGTTGCATCTGCTTTGGGAATCCCGGCTCTACTTCCCTTCCTCAAAGCTGTTTGCCGCAGCAAGAAGTCTTGGCAAGCTAGACATACTGGCGTCAAAGTCATCCAGCAAATTCCGATCTTAATGGGATGTGCGATTCTGCCACACCTTCGAGCGTTGGTAGAATGTATCTCAGACTGCCTCAACGACGAGCAACAGAAAGTTCGTACAGTTACAAGTCTTGCCATTGCCGCGTTGGCTGAGGCTGCCAATCCTTACGGTATCGAATCCTTCGACGATATCCTCAATCCCCTGTGGACTGGTGCTCGAAAGCAGCGTGGAAAGGGCCTTGCTGGCTTCCTAAAGGCTGTTGGACACATTATTCCTTTGATGGACGAAGAATACGCCAACTACTATTGCAGTCAGATTATGAGTATTCTATTGCGAGAGGCGTCTTCCCCCGACGAGGAGATGAAGAAAGTTGTCTTGAAGGTACTTTCCCAGTGTGCAAACACTACCGGAGTGACAGCAAGCTATTTGAAGGAGCGGGTCCTCCCAGAATTTTTCAAGTGCTTCTGGAACCGAAGAATGGCGCTTGATAAACGCAACTACCGCCAAGTTGTCGATACATCCGTTGACATTGCACAGAAAGTCGGTGCTGGAGAAGTCACGGAGCGGATCGTTTCCCACCTCAAGGATGAAAGCGAGGCATATCGCAAGATGACTGCAGAAACCCTTGAGAAGGTCATCGCGAGCCAAGGAGCTGCCGACATTGACGAGCGCTTAGAAGAGCGCCTGATTGACGGAATGTTGTTTGCTTTTGCGGAACAGTCGGTCGAAGATGCGATTCTTTTGAATAGTTTTGCCACGATTGTGAATGCGCTCGGTACCCGCTGTCGTCCTTATCTCGTCCAAGTCAGCTCAGCAATTCTGTGGAGACTGAACAACAAATCTCCTACCGTTCGTCAACAGGCCGCCGATCTCATATCGCGCATTGCTCCGGTCATGAAGCAGTGTGGTGAAGATCAACTTTTAGGCAAGCTCAGTGTGGTGTTATACGAATATCTCGGCGAAGAATATCCAGAAGTCTTAGGATCTATTCTCGGCGCGCTCCGCAGTATCGTCACCGTCGTCGGCGTTGCCTCCATGCAACCACCTTTGAAGGATCTTATTCCCCGCATTACCCCAATCCTTCGCAACAGGCATGAAAAAGTCCAGGAGAATGCGGTCGATTTACTAGGACGCGCGGCCGACCGCGGTCCAGAATCTGTCAATGCAAGAGAGTGGATGCGTATTGTCTTTGAGCTTCTGGATTTGCTTAAGGCGCACAAAAAGGGAATCCGTCGTGCGGCTAACAACACATTTGGCTACATTGCGAAAGCAATTGGCCCTTCGGACGTACTAGCAACGCTTCTCAACAACCTGCGTGTCCAAGAGCGCCAATCTCGTGTCTGCACAGCTGTGGCAATTGGAATAGTTGCAGAATCATGTGCTCCCTTTACGGTTCTACCTGCTGTTATGAATGAGTACAGACAGCAAGATCTCAACGTGAGGAATGGAGTGTTGAAGAGCTTGAGCTTCCTCTTCGAATACATCGGAGAGATGGCGAAAGACTACACGTTTGCTTGCATCGATTTGCTCTCTGATGGATTGACCGATCGCGACCAGGTCCACCGACAGACGTCGGCTTCGGTTGTCAAGCATATTGCACTTGGTGTTGTTGGGCTGGGGTGCGAAGATGCGATGGAGCACCTCCTAAACCTCCTAATACCGAATATCTACGAGACCTCACCGCATGTGATTGATCGGGTAATCGAGGCGATCGATGCAATTCGTATGGCCATTGGTCCAGGGAAGCTCATGGGATATATCTGGCATGGTCTCTTTCACAGCGCGAGGAAGGTGCGTCATCCATACTGGCGAGTATATAATACCGCCTACGTGCATCAGGCCGACGCAATGGTTCCCTACTATCCAATCATCAACGAAGAAGGAATGGGTCGAGATGAACTGGCGATTGTGATTTGAAAATGGAGAATGAGGAATGGCAGTCAAAGCGGAGTGACGACGGTGTATTTGTGTACTAGCAGCATGCGGTTAAATATAACTTTCGAGAAAGTCTCGATGCTCAAATATCTTGCGAACACGTGTAAAACTGAGTCGTCCTTTGTTCCTAGGTATTAGGATATCACTTCCCAGCTTCTATGCTGGCTGACGATGGATTGCGGGCTGACCCCAACCCTAGGTAGCGTAGCTTTGATGTGCTTGTGTGAGTCGCCAGTCGTGACGCTTCGCAGGCTCTCTAACTCGCGCCCTCGTTTCATTTCAGAGGACTCATCAAAGCACCTACGTCTGTATCTCCATAGGAATCTATCCACCCTAATCAACTAATAAAATACATTTAGGAGAGCTTAGGACTTTCAATTGTTTTTAGATGTTTATACTTCATGTCGTCTATTGACCAATCCCAAAGCTAGCCCTAATAGCTAATCTGACCTTAAAGAACGAAGTCTGTTATTGTGAAGATACAAGATATTTTACTCGGGACATAAGTAGTATGATTGGCCCAGACCGTTGCAGTGCGTCCTCCGCGTCCTCCGCCCCTTCCCCCTTATTCTAACAGAGGATCGGGCCCCGCCACCGAACCAACCAGCTCCAAAGCTCACATTGGTCGGTCTCAGAGAGCATCCCACGCTCCCGCATCAGTGGGTGATGACCTTCCTAATCTAGATGACGGAATCTCTGCCGTTTTGATGGGAAGCCAAGGCTAAAATCTTACGATCGACGAACCGTCGCATAGATGTTCAACACTTGCCAGATTATGCTAATGGAAGACGAGACCATTGAGGACTCGCTTGCCCCCGGAAATCGCTGCATGAATCTGCATACCTACAGGAAAGAATCCCGGACCTTGAGGGTTGGACTTCGACGTACTCCGCACTTGGGTATCTTCCATGTTTCTGAACCGAGCTCTTTTCGCCTGCAGCTCTTGCATTAACACTTTGGCTGATGGGGGAAGGCCTATTCGCAAGTTCACGGTCGCCAGAAGCTGAGCGAATAGTTTCTTTAAGGGTTGAGGTGTGAATCAATGAATACCCGTATCGAGGTAAGCGCTAGTGAGAATTGAATGCTCTCGGTCTTAGGTAGCTCGCTTCCTGGACACTCGCTGCTTTCATCCTCGCGAGCTCCAGAGCTCAGCTCATGGTACTGTATCGCGAATAGCTGTAGGAGAAAGCTGGGCCTTAACACCGTCTGAATATGTGCGGTAGTCATGAAGAAAAGAGGCTTAGTGCCACTACTAAAGTTTCTTCTGAATTTCTTTGGATAAGCATGAAAAAATTCGGAAAAGAGAAAAGATTGAACCATTGGAAAAGCACTGCGCCGGACTCCGTACACGCTGCCACGAGCTACTTCTAGCAACTTCTTGATCATGTCGTGAGGCAGCATTTCCCTTTCATGGACGCGCGCCCATCATATGGATGGATCATAAAACGTATGTCGATATCTGAATAGAGAGAGGGAAGTATCATGGAAAGCTGCAACTCCCCGGGATTGGTCCATGCTGGCATGGCACGCCCCAAGCAAAAGGTAGACGCTGCTCCAACTGACAATACGCAAGTTCTTCAAGAGCTCTCCACAAAACTCAAGAAGTATCAGCGGAAAATCTCAGCTCAGATAATCCCGAAGGAGCTAGGATTGATCCTTAATGATCTTTCATCCTTTGGAAAGCGGCTGATCCAGAAGAGTTGAAGAGATGGTCTACAGCGCGCCTTAAGGAGGTAAGGGAGAAAAGAAGGCTTGCTGATGAGCATCTGAGAAGTAAGGTGATGGATAGAGCATATCTGAAGCCTTTCTTTCAATTCTGTTTCCTGAGAACTACCTACATCGTATTAGAGCCAATTGCTAGTAACATATTGATGGGAGTGGAAGGTAAATGTATCTATCTTACGCCTGATGAAGTTGCTGTGTTGATGCCTCGAATTGTTTTCTAGAAAAGTCCGTTTTTCAGGGACTGCACGGAAGAGGTCTTGCTTAGAGTCCTTGGAGTTTCTAAGGCTGAATACATGGAATCATTCGAAGCCATCAACTCTTCTTCCTCTTGCGCCAGAGGAACTCCGTTTTGATGAGGCTTGGAGGGGCGTTGGGGCATTAAAATCTGTATGGACGGATAAATGGCTCATATCCTATTCCTGGTATAAGTTCCAAATAAAGGCAAAAGATGTGCAGGTAGAGAATGGCAAGGCCCAAAAGGACTTCGAAGAGGTAGAAAAGATTTTGGACAAGACTATAGAGTCGCTGCGTCTGCCTGGAGGAAAAGATTACACAATAGAAGAATGGGAACCAATTTTTGAGAAGTTCCGAAAAGAAAATGATGGGGCAGCTTCATGCAGGTCCGGCCACAGTATGTACTGTACTTGGCGAGCTATTTCCTGCTTGTGGGAGCGGAGAGACCAATGCCCCAGCTGCCGGTGCTTTTCCAATGCCAACCTTTACTGTACCAAAACAATCTCAATTGGATTAAACGCATGAGGAACGAGAAGGACCGACCACATCGGGTATGTGCTGAAAGTTGCCTCCACGCTGCAAGATGTTGCCAGCGCGAATAGTTCATAAGTAGCCGGCAGGGGAACCACTCTGAGTTTGTACGGAGCATACCGGACGAAAGAATCGCCTCGTGAATAATGAATCAGAGGTGGTGGAGCTGTTATTGGCTCTTGAACCGGAGAAGGGCTACATTGCCCATGACGGCGCGAAGTAGTGAGGTATTCCTTGGAAATTCTGAATCGATAGTCTCGGCTGGCGCCAAGGTACGCAGCTCAGTGCAAAAGGAGTCGTGAGTCACTGGAGGGGTTGATGCCACCGTAAGGTACAGTACTATCGGTACGGTTACGGAGTACTACCTACGCTTCCACCTTAGCTACGCTATCCACTTAGGTACCTAGGTAAGTGTTATTTACGTCCTAGAGTGGCCTAGTGAGTATGCCATACAGACCTACCTAAGGGAGTGAAGAGCGAGATCTTGGAGCCGAGGAATGGCGCACTTGCCGATGCTTGCCGTTGCGGTTTACAGCAGGGTCCAAGCGACGTCTATCCGTTGACTTCAAGCAGTCTCGCTACGGCGGCCCTCAATAAGAGTCCCTGGCCTGGCTACGGCATCCTTGGGTGGATCTCTCTTATCCCTACTTGAAAGATTTTCTCCGGGAATTCCAGCAAACCAGAACTTCAGGGAATCGACCCGTCGGTCATGCTTTGTCTGCAGGCGCTAGCCATCGGAAGTGGTCAAACGCTGTACATACGGCCCGTCGCTAAGATGCTAGGACGTTTATTGGAGAATCCCGAGATTGACTGGGCCAGGCGCACGAGCACCGCGCATGGCATGATTAGTAGTTAAGGTACGGAGTACCCTGCTGTGCAGCATTCTGCCGCGTCCGGTATGTGGCGCTTCCTTCGACCTCTCATACAGAGTACCAGGGTGGTCAATCACAGCTCAACAAGGAATACACTTTTTACCTCTTGAGGGTTTTGCAGGACTTCAGATTGCTGGAGTTCCTGAAGCGAATCTATGTGTCAGGATTCGTTTCCCTGCAGAAAGGAAGCGCTAAACATCGGACGCGGTAAGCCGCTGTACGTATGTGGTACTTCACCCGTTACCTTTGATAAGGTAACCGTACATTGATGCTTGTCAGCTGATTAGGGTCGCAGAGGGAGGTTACCCCTGCACTTCGTATCGTATAAAGCCGCCAAGGAATTCCACGAGCGCCCTCGCGAACCACACTTGGGGACTCATAGACCGTTGCCAAGGACGGTCGCCAAGCTTTCGGTCAATATGGATCCGAGCAAAATTGAGTATGAGTCCGCGCGCGACCATCCACCACCTCAAGTCCAGGAACACTTGACCCCTCCTGAGGGCGAGGAAATCGTGCATACAGGCACATTCATCCGGCCTCAAGATCGGAAGCTGCACGACCCAGCTGTCAAATTCGAAGAGTACTATTACTATGCTCAGAGAACGAGGGTACTCGAACTCGAAGACAATTTCCAAGATCACAAGAAGGGCCTCAAAGATATCATACTTCATCGCTCTTCGCACAATCACGCCCAGAATGCCTCCAATGACTCTTCCCCTCCAGGCGAAAAGGGCGGCGTCGACCTACCTGGCGTCAATATCGCCAGGCAGTCGAATCGAATGGAAATAAGTGATGAAGAGTGGACAAATGCTTCACGACTTATGCGGACAGCGACATGGGGCGCCTGCTTTTACCTTATCACAACGGATATTTTGGGGCCTTACGGCGTGGGTTTCGCAATGGGTACCCTGGGTTGGGGACCAGGGATTGCTCTATATACTGTCTTCGGCTTCATGGCCGGCTACTCCGGTTACCTCATCTGGAACTGCTTCATGGGCCTCGACTCGTACGAGTTCCCTTGCCGAAACTATGGCGATCTGGGTTTGCGCATCTTTGGGACCACCTTCCGCCACATAATCAATGTTCTCCAAGCTTTGGCTTTGTTGCTCATCCTTGGCCAGGTGACGATTCAGAACGGAATGGGTATCTCTCAAGTTAGCAAGTTTCGGCTCTGCTACGCGGTCTGTGTCATTCTGTTCGTCATTGCTGGCTTTCTCATCGGTCAGATCCGGACGCTGCGTAATTATGGCTGGTTAGCCAACGCTGCGGTCTTCCTCAATCTTATGGTCATATTCATCACGATGGGCGTCATGGCACATAGTGCCCCGAACTTTGAGATTTCAGTCCTCGGGTCTTCCGGCTCTGCGGTAAATCCCGATAGCATCACTCCAGATGCGAACGGAAACTATCCTCCCATAGTCCACTACAACGGCCTGCCAGATTCCGACAGTCTCGTCGGGTCCGTCAATGGCCTCATGTCCGGTGTCCTTGCCTATGGCGGAGCTCAATTATTTGTAGAGTTTATGGCCGAGATGCGACGCCCGCGGGACTTTGTCAAGGCCATGTGGGGAGCACAGTTTTTCATCTACGCCGTGTACATGATCTATGGCTGCTACGTCTACCACTTCCAGGGCCAGTATGCCTACTCAGTCTCTTATCAAGGAGTATCTGTATACGGCTGGCAGACCGCGGGGAATATGATTGCTTTGCTCTCGGGTCTAATCGCCGCTGGCTTGTACGGAAATATTGGTTCGTATTTTCTGCTGCCATCCTTCGTACACAAGCTTACCGAAAATAGGGGTCAAAGTACTCTACAACAATGTCTTCATGGACTTGTTGAATGCGCCTCCATTCACTACCCGGAACGGCAAGATCCTTTGGATGATACTCGTGCCTATTTACTGGAGCGTGGCTTTCGTCGTTGCAGCCGCCATCCCCGACTACTTTGCCTTCGTCAGTATCATCTCAGCCGCCACGTTAATCCAGTTCACATACTCTTTCCCACCGATGCTTGCGCTGGGCTACAATATCAGGCTCTGGGCCATGAAGACTGCTGACGGTGATGGTTTCGACCCGACGACTGGCAATGTTGTCCGCAGAGACACGGGCTTGAAGCGATGGACAAGAGGGTTTTTCTCTGGGGGTTGGTTCATGGTTCTCACCAATGTCTCGCATGTGCTGTACGCTGGTGGTGCCTTGGCTACCTCGGGCTTGGGATTGTATGCGGCGATCGAGGCTATGATCGAGGCATTCAAGAATCCCCAGGTGAATGCATTCTCGTGCACGTCGCCTTTAGACTTGTCTGCCGCCGGCTGAACAGAACCATTCCACGAGTGCCCTTCATTGTAGTGAAACCGGTAATGCTCTACCTAGCATCGCAGGCTTTTCGTATCTATGTAGTCACTGTGATGAAATTTGGCTCAAGTGGTCCTCCTCACGCGAATGTGCGAAGCAGCCGCTTTGAGGTACTTTATTTCGAGGTCATTACTACCAAGAGCGAGATTAAAATGGTTTGCATAGGAAATTCATCCTGAGCTATTAGCAGCTACAACGCTTCCGTTTTTCGACTATGCGCTCCTATTGTGCCTACAGCTAGCAAATAACGATGAGCTCGACAGAAGATTGATTGAGATTTCTAGTCCATCACATTCACACTATGGCCAACATTTGACCGCAGCAGAGGTCGACGCACTGATCAGTCCTCCAGCCGAGTCGATGGGGGTCCTCCCCATCTCTAGTTTAACAATCATAAGAACAATCGTAAATAGGCTCAAAATGTGTCTCAATGATAGATTGTATCTGAATTTGTTAAGACAGAGTAAGGAGTACCCAACCAAGTATCTGACAGATTTTAAGATATCGCCTGTATGTTACTGGCATTCCAGTGCACAGCCGAAAAACGGAATCAGTGTAGCGTCGATAGATGCGTGAAATCTACCTTACCTAGACAGGGTAAGTGACTACTTGCCTACCTAAATCATTCCGAGATCTCTGGGCACCCCGGACCAGGTACGACGGTACTAAGGCATGTATGGGACTCTCCCGTCAACGGAACATTTAGGTAGGTTGAATCCTTGTAGGTCACGCGTGTCTAGTCAGACGTCAACCCTCCTGACCTGGGTAGAACGCGCCATAATCGAGGAAGTTCTACCATTCCTTTCCACGCCTACAGCAAACCTTCGAGTGAAGGCTATGAAATGATGTCAATCTCGACCTTCTTCATCCAAGGGGAGCCAGGATCGCTAAGACCCACCCGCGTGCATCGAACGCCCGACACCTGCAGGGCAACTTCAGCCTTTCGACCAGGAAGCTCGCCAAATAGGGAAGCACACGGAGCATTTGCAATCAAAATCAAGGGATTAGACCGCTTCTCACGTTGGTCAATACGCTTTTAGCTCCAGAATGTTCTAAGACTATCCTCGATCCAACTTGTAGCTCGCGCATTGCCAGGTTGTTTCAACCGTTCAGGGGGGGCCTATCGTCTATAGACGATGTCATGATGCATGGAATTGAAGGCTTCTCACATCATGTACAAGGGATTGTTTGATCGGCGCTTTCCGGAGAGTCGTTGCCCGGATTGACAGACGTGGCACAGTCACGGCTCTTTAGGCCCATCTAAACGGAAAGAAGCTTTCAGTCAACCCGCTTTAGGATGCCCCGGCTCGAGGTTCTAATTTTCCATTTTCCAGGGAAATTGCGTGCATATTCTTCCAACGGATTGGGTAAAGTGCCAGCGATCCTGATCACGGAGTTCTGGGTGTATCGGTGAAGCTGCGTTAGGCAGACATTTGGCAAACCGCCAAAAGCCTTGCACAGCCTAACCAAGCAGCCTTATCATGTCTTCATAAAGCTGGACGGCCCGGATCGCGGCTCAATTAGAGTTTTCCTTAGCTCTATCACACTGCGTGGATTTGCAGCCTTCTGCCATTTACTGACTCGTGCCGCATCGTTTGCACAAGAATCATGGAAAGGATACCCGATAGTGTCAAGGGGTGGCCGAGGTTGGCAGAGTTGTTCGGTTCGGTTCCCGAGGTAGCCTGTCATCGCAAATACTCTAGTCTGGCGCACCGCGTTTTAGCCTTCTATCACGCGAGGCTCACCAGCCTTGAAGAGCGATTACGTAAACTCGAAAAGGAGAATAGTACTTCGCAAGAAGGTAATCGACGGCTCTATTCCGTGGATTGGTATTTCATGGAACACTCGGTACGGGAAGGTCATGGAGAGCAATTGGAGGTACTCCGTGACATTCGAGGCGAACTTTTAGAGTATTGTATGACTGAGCTCCGACATCGGTGGAATCCATCTGTAGAGTGTCTAACCAAAGGTCGATAGTTGATCTACTTCTGAAGCTGAAGAAAGTGGAGGAGTTGGAGGTGCCCAAAGAATTCGATCTCAAGTCATTACAGCGCTTCATCAACTACAGAGATGGATGTGGTGGCGCTCTCTTTGGTCCTGCTGCGAAGCCCTACACGGCATGCGACGAACCAGGCTCATGTGCGTCTGATCTCGCCGTCCTCAGGCCTCGACCGGACCTGGGGCTGTTTTCAAATTGGGTCCTTGGCGGCTTCCTCGGCTTCGTTCACCGACACATCATGGAGCGGTTCAAGCTGAAGAAGATTTCTCCCGTGTACAACGAATACGTCTATGGGGGCAGCATTGTAAAGGGCGCACAAGTCATCTGCGCTTCAATTCCATCCCTGCTGCTATGCATGACCATCGCAATTCTGCACTTGGTGGGCTCGACTGCCAAACGCGTGATCCTTGTGGCATGCTTTTGCGTTATATACTCTATTTGCTTGACCATATTCGCCCGCCCGCAAGGAGGCGAGTCGTTCTCATCTGTATCAGCGTAAGCTGCCTGCGAGGCCGGGGAAATTTCATGACCGCGCTAATAGTCACCTTAGCTTTGGGGCATTGGCCGTTGTCTTCGTGGCCACCAGCCCGCCGTGCGCCCCGCCGTGCGCTACCTCGCCGAGCGGTAACGTATCGGTCATGGCGTAGGCAGGTATTCTGCGGCTGACCCCGGAGGGGCGTTCCTGCGTGCGTATCGGCTCCGGCTACCTGTCTTCGCTTCTGTGGCGGCTGCAGGCCTGTTAGACTTAGGTTCCCTGGCCCAGATTGACCAACCAGCTGCTTTAGAAGGCTACTGATACTGGCCGCGCATCTGCAGAACAGTAAGTTTGACGGAATTGATCGTCGTGGCTTTTTCTCGACGCTTTCGCTACCGAGTCTTCCACCATGTTGGGGATGTCATGCTCCGGGCGGCCAGCTCGTAAATTTCTGGCCCGATTTGTCTTCATTTGCGGAAACTTGGATTTCTCATATTACGGCGTAGTTTTCCTATTCCCAGCACAATGAACCACAATTACTCATTCGTTGACTTGTTTGTATTTACATATGCTGACTCAGAGACCCAATCTGAGCCTTTTCAATCATTTGAGCCTTGTTCGTTCGGATTCATGTTTTGCCGTTGCAATCCAGATGCTGTTTTTACCCGCGCGCGTTCTTGCCCCGAATGCACCCAAATCCGCGTAATTCACCTTCATTGTCCTTCAAAAGTCTAATGCACGCTTACTCTCGCTGAAAAACTCGACCCCTGCTCGTTCCTACAACTTATTTTGAATATGAAGCATCGGAACGGCAGGGGATCCACTCTTTGGAATTGCCACTGGCTGTCTCCCACAAACGCGTAAACGTCACGCTTATCGTCCCCGTCCGGATCATCAATTTGACTGGGGTGCTTCTCAGAAAGCCCTTGGCCAGATATGCACGACGAAGAGGCTAATCGAGGAATGGTAAGCGTCCTATAGACGCCTGCGTGTCCTCGTCTAGGCCGTTGATGAAGCAGCACTGCGCTCTACCTCATAATGGCGGAAGCCGTGACCATTACATCCATGAATTACCTAGCTGTGTACCTACTGCAGGTCTGCATCCCCTGTCCCCCCATCCCCTCTGCTCTTTGTGGAGAGTCTGCCTTGGCTTAACCCTCCATACTACATTCAGTGGTATATCATTCTTGCTGCTTTACTCACTGATCTTACCTCATATCCTCTGCACAATCAATCGAAACACCGTTTGGGGGCCTTGAAAACTACTGCACCATAGCATCTGCATATTCACTTGTCCCAGTCACGATATCGTCATCGGTCGGCATCCGGAAGATGGTTCAATATGGATTGCGTCTGTTTGCACCACACCAAAATAGTGATTCCCAACACCAATTCCGCTCGTCTCATGCTCACGGTCGTTTAGGTGAAGAAGAGCAACGTATCAGAGAGGAACACAAGAAGATGGAAGAAGCCCTCGAACGCCTCCGCCAAGCTGAAGAGCTCAAGCAGAAGAACTTGCATCAAGATCATCCTTCTTCAGATGGCCAACACCGACCTGAACGAGAGCCCAATAACAACACGCAACCGAACAAATAGAGCCGGTTCAGCAAGCATCACGACAAGAGAAGACCGTTCGCCAGCAGGAGCCACCTTGTCCCAAAAAAGATTGTGCACGCAAAATGGGCTGAGAAGACAAACGGAACAATCCCGAACCGGCGTCACACCTATTCCCTTACGCAGAGGCCGGCCAACGACAACACTTGCGACACTAGCAACATCTCTAAGAAACAACAATCACGACTTATCACACCATCGACGCATGTGTACTGTGGCATTACTTTTCGAAAATCATCATGACCCTTTCCACTGACTGGACGCGTCGCATTGTTTTGGTATCTTCCATTAGCGCCACGGTAGCCGGTCGGCAATCCGAAGCCCCTCGAAACCCCGGAACATCTGAGCCAGACATTATGTTCAAATGTTGATAAGAATGACGGCGATTACATACGTGGGAACGCTGGTCTGGGGCGGATGTCACTGCTATAGCCTATCTTCATTCTCCGAGGTCATATTCTCTCGCCTTCGATACATTTCATTTGTTTTTTTCGGTAGACCGGATAGATGGTTAACTTTATATGTACAAGGTCAAGGAGTATCAGCCTAGATTCAAAAATCAAACATCTATGCCCTCTTCGACCCTGAGGCACTACACCAAGCGACAGCATCTTCACTTCCCGAACGCCACTATTCACCGAGCCGCATTTACCTTATCCCTCATCGAATACTCGACCCACCTACTACCGAGTTTTCCTATCAACATTCCTCTCTAGTCTTATTGTAATAATCAGCTTGAGAGCCAAGAATATAATTGAAGAGGCCTCCACTCAGTGCTCCCACTTTTCTGTTACACGCGTGCCGGTCTGCATCGATGGCTACACGTTCTGTTCAAAGCAATCTAAAAGTATCTCCAGAACCTTCAAATCCTGCCAGCAATCCTCCAAATCGCGTCGGCCCGCCTCCCAGCATTTATGAATCGTCCCAAACGTGATGCGGCCACCAGAACCTCGAAACTCTACCTCAGCTGCCGAGACGGCTGCATATTCCGCAGTAGCGATATGAACAGCATATGTTGTTGTTAGATCGATTCTAGCGTCGATGATATTCAAGAGATTATAATTTTGCGGTCATTCCATCTGATCTTGGCCGTTGCATTGTTGGAGTTGCGCATCTTCTGCTTTGACGGCTCTGCTCTTGAAGTACTTCAACCACAGAAGGCTTTCTGGCCATTTACTATTGTTATCGACTATTGTTATCGTGGCTTTACTAGGAAGCGGGATTTTATGAGGCTGTTGAGAGCGGAGTTTGCAAGGAGGATTAATACGTTGGAAGATGAAACCTTATTTTGCTAAGAGTTTGAGATGCTCATGCTTGAGAGTTGTGAAAGAAAAGTGTCTTTCTTTTGGGAGTTTATAAAACGCAACGACACTGATATGCATTAGGGGCATCTGTCATCTTGATAAAGTCGATCGTGCATCACAACCCGCAGCCATAGATAACGTCAAATACAAACATCTCTGTCTAGCTGTGTGCTTCGCGAGACGCCTCTGAGCTCACGCCCAGATGGCCCGTAGTTGGGTTTCTTATTCCGACAGATGAATATCCCTACCTCCACGTTCCCCAGAAGAGAACATGTAATATAGTTCCCTAACTTGCCTTCCTGGGAATACTGCACTAAACTGTCTACGAAGGAAATGTTCGACCAGTTCGGAAGATTCTCCGGTTTCCTTTGGTCCGATACTCCCCTATCCGAAGCAAGATGGTAACGACTGCGCATCGCACATGCGCTCGGTCCTTGAAGACTAAATCGTGCACAGGCCGTTGGGCAGGCCTTGCCGTCAATGCTTGTCTTTGTTAAGTGTAACGCTGCAACTACTAAACAGTTTTCATAGGTTTTCTGGGTCTAGCAACGGGCATGAGACAACTGACTGATAAAGGAGAATTGCAATTTTGTGTTGCATTATCGGCACTGGTACAAGCGATGACACTCAGGAGAGTGGCCGGGACAAGACGATACTTAGGATAGGAAAAGTCGTGGGCTTGCGCGGCTACTTCGGTTGATGACAGACAAACCCATGTCACCGTTGTGAGAGTAGCAAGATTATATGCTTCTTTCTTCAATGCAGAGTACACGATAGCAGTTACTATTCCCATTTACCGAATTGTTTCCTACACATACAATCACAAATAGGTGGCTTAAGTTCGCATTATACTGCGTACTGGGATGCGCACGGCAATCACCGGTACGTTAGTTTTCAGACCGGGGGGGTAGACTACCTAAGGAGATGAACGGGGCTGATCCTCATCCGATTCCCAGCTTGTACGACTTTAGGGAAATGACAGACGTCAGACCCAAGGCCTTTCCTTGCAATCTTTATCTGGCCCGCACCGTCGCTAATGAATTCGCAATTTTTAGATTTCCCCGGGGGTTAAAATTGTCCAGCTAATTTCTGCTCATCCACAAGCCAAGGGATGGAGAAAAGAACCGCACGTTCACATGATGATCTGAGTCCTTTCCAATTTCTACCAAAGAAGTTCCGGGGAACACAGCTCCATAGCCTTTACCCAAAGGTGGACGGACGTGGAGCTTAATCATGTCTGAAGTCGGAGGCTGAAACTAGCAGCACGGTGTTGATCTGTCGGCCGCTCCTTTGGCCGAAGACCAGCAAATCCTGGCTTGATGTGCAGTTGAACAACCGTACCCCATCCCAAGTTGATCAATAGCAAGGTGAGCTGAGCTCGGTCTTGCTGCCACTCTCCCATGCCTCATTTGGCTCCAATAAAGTATGTACAGAAAGCCGTGGAGCTGGCAAAAGCTGCTGGCGAAGCCGGAGCATTTGCCGTAGGTGGTCTTCTGCTCGATCACGACGGAAGTATATTGAAAGAAGTCCGTAACAACGTTATTCAAGATGGTCAACTTTCCGATCCAACTGCTCACAGTGAACGGCAACTAATCTCTTGGTATTATCGAAATTTGCACTCTGGCCCGTCCCTCCCTTCACCGCCCGACTTGACAATCGTCACCTCTCTGGATCCATGTCCCATGTGTGCGGGAGCAATCCTTCAATCTGGTTTCAATGTGATTGTCATAGCACATGACGACATTGGTGGCGTCAACTGGGAGAGGAATCATGACTTTGTTGCCGTCCCCAAACCAATGCGTGACACCGCTATGCAGCAATTTGCATATTTCGGGGTCGACGGCGGAGCACGACCGTTCGTAGGCCCGCCGAGAAGTATCTTTGCGAATACTTCTCTACCGGCAGAGCTTGTCACTCAGAGTTTTGAGGTGGCAAAAGATAGCATTGAGAATGTTCGAAAGGTCAATCGAGGGAAGACGTCACTGCCAGTCAATAATGCCACGGCAAACAACTCCATATTAAGTGAAATACCTTCGGGTCATTGGAGCAGAGCCGTCAAGTTCCAAGTTGACTTCAAAAATCCTGTGGGTCGGCTTAGGCTGTTAGACGCGATGTTAAAGGTTGCCGAAGCGTCCAAAGCCAAAGGGGGTTCCTTCGACGCCGCAGCTCTTATCGATCGTTTCCAAAACGTACTCATGATCGTCGGATCCCTACTATTCTCCGAAGATCCTATTGATACCCCATTGATGCACTTGGTCCAGGCATATTCCTCTTGTAGATTGGAAGACCCCCAAGGTGGTGCTCTTCCACATCCAGCCCAATGCTCAGTGGTCCTTCTTTATGGACCTGCTCCGACCGCTCTTGGATTGATGGATATAGGTGCTTTTGGGCTGACTATGGGACCTTCCGATACGCCCCAGTACCTTTACTATTTTCGATCAATGCAAAGTGAAGAAACCTTGGCTGAGATGGTTCAGAATCTACCGCCAGTGTTTCGAGATGTCATGAAGGTTAACCCCATAAAATTAGCAGACGAATATTCGTGAATCAATCAAGTCTGGCTGCTGGATTGAAGCCAATTTCACTCCTACAAGATCACTTGAGAACCCGTTGAAGCATGGAAACATAGAAATTAATAGACCTAGCTAAGGCCTCGTAGGATTCGAAGGCTCCAACATCGCTATACCAATTCCGTTTTTGGGCTGTGCACTCCTGTAGCCGGCAAATAACGATCGGGGTCCTCCCTATCTCCAGTTTAACGATTATAGTAACAACCGTAAGCAGGCTCGAGATGTGTCTCAATAATGACTGATATCTAGATCAGTCAAAATAGAGTAGAGGCCATCCCAACAAGATGTCCGACACATTTTAGAAGATCGCCCGTATTCTCATTGGCATTCTAGCGCGCAGCCGAAGAACAGAATGATGGTAACAGAGCATTCGACATTATTGAAATGCGGGCACGACCCTTGTAGGAAGCGTCAGAAGCTAAGCCGGAGCCAGTCGCTCAGTTCCGCGGAAGACATCGAAATCGAGACAAGGAGATCAGCGATGAAGCTCGACCCCACACGAGACAGGGGGATACGGTATGCAACCATGACAAAATTGCTTAGCTGGCCACCGGAACAGCAGAATTTTTCTGTCGCAGGACTGGGTGCGACATGTTATAGGCTTTTGGAGAGATCTGAAGCGCGGATCGTATTTGAAGAGAGGCAGTCCGTCAGCTTCTCGTCAATCAATTCACGAGCCTTGGATGTGCCAAGGACCGAAGTATCTGATTCAATGTCTCAATAAACTTGGTCCTGCAGCTGTCGAATTGATGTGAGATGCAGATTTACCTCTTATCAGTGATGGTAGCTTATCTTAGCGCTAGAATATCCTTAAACCATCCAAACCTTGTCCTAAAAATTATTCGGGATCCATTGAGCAACAGACGGTGACTCAAAACAAATCCTCCACCAGCGCCCACACAGCCTCTTTTGGCTTCATCATCAGAGCCTTGCAATTCTGCACAATGGACCGATCGGCTGCAATGGCTCTTTGTGGGCGTCTGGTGAAGAGTTCTCCGATTATCAAACAGCAGCGTCCCAAGTGTTTTGCGCCCTCGAGTCTCCCATGCCGCGACTTCAGCACCCAAAACTTCAATGGCTCCCGCAAATCTCTGAAGTGGAACCGGCACGGCCCCAAGCTCCAGCAAAGGCCTTTCTCGAGCTATGCGCCCCGCAAGAACCAAAGCCAGGTGGCCCCAAATGCGAGAGCCTACTTGGAGAGCGGAGCTATCGCTGGTGCTAGGAACCTGGTCGACGTGAAAAAAGTGCTTGTCATTGGCAGTGGGGGCCTGAGTATAGGTCAAGCTGGAGAGTTTGACTATTCAGGTAGGTTCAATTCTGGAATTCTTCCTTTGTTGACCCTCGACCACATCGTGTCTCTCTCATCTGAACCTCGAGAGTTCAAAGGCTGATTCCGGCGTCTCATTACAGGTTCACAGGCCCTCAAAGCTCTCAAAGAAGCTGGTGTCTCCTCAGTCCTCATCAATCCTAACATCGCAACCATCCAAACTGCACACGTGCTCGCCGATGAGGTCTACTATCTACCTGTCACACCCGAATATGTCACTTATGTCATTGAGCGAGAACGTCCCGATGGTATCTTCCTCAGTTTTGGTGGTCAGACCGCCCTCAATCTGGGAGTCAAAATGGATGAGATGGGCATTTTCGACAGATTTGGGGTCAAGGTGCTGGGCACTAGCATTCAGACTCTGAGGACGAGTGAAGATCGAGACCTGTTTGCGAAAGCTTTAAAAGAAATCGACATTCCAATCGCAGAGTCCATTGCAGTCAGCACAGTAGACGAAGCCCTACAAGCTGCCGAGTCGGTCGGATATCCCATCATCGTCAGAGCAGCGTATGCGCTTGGGGGTCTCGGTTCTGGCTTTGCCAATAATCCAGAAGAATTGAGAAATCTTTCTGCACGCTCTCTCACACTGTCACCTCAGATACTAGTCGAGAAGTCTCTCAAGGGATGGAAAGAGGCCGAGTATGAAGTCGTCCGCGATGCGAGCGACAACTGTATTACGGTGTGCAATATGGAAAATTTTGATCCCTTAGGCGTTCACACGGGCGATAGTATCGTCGTCTCTCCCAGTCAGACGTTAAGTGATGAGGAATACCATATGCTTCGAACTGCAGCTATCAAGATTGTACGCCACCTCGGTGTTGTGGGAGAATGCAACGTTCAATACGCTCTGCAACCGGACGGTCTGGATTACAGAGTAATTGAGATCAATGCTCGTCTCTCCCGCTCTTCTGCTCTTGCGTCGAAAGCGACTGGATACCCACTTGCCTATACTGCAGCAAAAATTGGGCTTGGCCATACTCTACCCGAGCTTCCTAATGCTGTGACAAGAACGACTACGGCTAATTTTGAGCCCAGTCTGGACTATATCGTGACCAAAATCCCACGATGGGACTTGGGCAAATTCCAAAACGTCAACCGCAGTATCGGTAGCTCCATGAAATCTGTTGGCGAGGTCATGGCAATCGGTCGCACCTTCGAGGAGTCCTTTCAAAAAGCCATCCGCCAAGTCGATCCCAAATACCTCGGCTTCCAAGGCGAGAAATTTGAAGATCTCGATGAGGTCCTCAAGAATCCTACAGACCGTCGTTGGCTAGCGGTCGGGCAAGCCATGCTGCATGAAGATTATTCAGTCGATCGCGTGCATGAACTTACCAAAATCGATAAATGGTTCCTGTACAAGCTGCAAAACATTGTCGACTGCACGCACGAACTTGAGGATATTGGCAGCCTATTCGGGCTGAAACAAGAGCTGCTGATCAAAGCAAAGAAACTCGGCTTCTCGGACAAACAAATCGCCAAATGCGTGAACAGCACCGAAGAAGAGGTCCGCGCAAGGAGAAAGGGCTTCGGCATCAAACCGTTTGTCAAGAAAATTGATACGCTTGCAGCCGAGTTCCCTGCTGATACAAACTACCTCTACACGACGTACAATGCTACCACTCACGATGTGACCTTCAACGACCACGGCGTCGTTGTCTTAGGCAGTGGTGTCTATCGTATCGGGTCGTCTGTCGAGTTCGACTGGTGTGCGGTGAACGCGACACTCTCCCTCAAGCAGCTGGGCAAGAAGACGGTCATGATCAACTACAATCCGGAAACCTACAGCACCGACTTCGACGTCGCTGACAAGCTGTACTTCGAAGAATTGAGCTACGAGCGTGTCATGGATATTTACGAACTCGAGTGTGCGTCCGGAGTGGTCGTCAGTGTGGGCGGACAGTTGCCGCAGAACATTGCACTCAGGTTACAGGAGAAGGGCAAGGCGAAGGTATTGGGTACCGATCCTCATGACATTGACAAGGCGGAAGACAGGCATAAATTCAGTCAAATCCTAGATTCCATTGGGGTCGACCAACCCGCATGGAAGGAACTGTCTTCTTTCGATGACGCCCGTGCCTTTGCAGAAAGCGTCGGCTATCCTGTCCTCGTACGCCCAAGCTACGTACTCAGCGGTGCTGCAATGACAGTCATACTCTCCGAAGACCAGCTGAAAGATAAACTACTTGCAGCCAGCAACGTCTCCCCAGATCACCCGGTGGTGATCACGAAATTCATCATGGGCGCGCAAGAAATCGACGTCGATGCTGTCGCCTCGTCCGGGAAGCTCCTCGTACACGCTGTGAGCGAACACGTCGAGAGCGCTGGTGTGCACTCTGGGGACGCATCGCTCGTTCTTCCTCCCGCAAATCTAGACACCAGGACCTTAGAACGGGTCAAGGAGATTGCGGAGAAGGTCGGCAAGGCGTGGAGTATCACAGGGCCATTCAACATGCAAATCATCAAGGCAGATCATCCCGACGGGCAGCAAGAACCACAGTTGAAGGTGATCGAGTGCAACCTCCGCGCCTCCCGCTCCTTCCCCTTCGTCTCCAAGGTTCTGGGGACGAACTTCATCGACGTCGCTACTCGCGCCCTCGTCGGCCGCGAGATCCCCGAACCGCGCGACCTGATGCGGCAGTCCCGCGACTACCTCGCCGTCAAGGTGCCGCAGTTTTCCTGGACCCGACTGGCGGGCGCGGACCCGTATCTCGGCGTCGAGATGGCGAGCACGGGCGAGATGGCGTGTTTTGGAAGGGACCTGATCGAGGCCTACTGGACGGCGGCGCAGAGTATGATGAACTTCCGCACCCCTGTCCCTGGCGAGGGTCTCCTCTTCGGCGGCGATATCGCCACGGGAACGCTGAAGAGCATCGTGCATGTGCTGAAGCCTTTGGGATTCAAGCTGTTTGCGGCGAACAAAGAGGTCAAGCAATATCTTGAGTCCAGTGGGGATGAGGTTAATGTGGAGGTCATTGAATTCCCGAAAGAGGATAAGAGGGCTCTGCGAGAGGTATTTGAAAAGTACAATATTCGCGGCGTGTTTAATTTAGCGAGGGCGAGGGCGAGCAGTATGACGGATGAGGATTACGTGATGAGGCGTAATGCGGTAGATTTCGGACGACCATTGTTCATGGAGCCACATGTGAGTTTGTTGTCTTTGACACTGTCCATTCTGACAAAGCGTGGAAATGCTGACTCATGGTTGATGTAGACAGCGATGCTGTTCGCTGAGTGCATGGCCGCGAAGTTACCGAGGAAGGAGGGAGAGATACCCAGTGAAGTACGGAGGTGGAGTGAGTTTATTGGGGGGAAGCCCTTGTGATAGTCTCTCGCAAATTCTAAAGCAAGGTGTTATCGGAGCTTTTGATCACTGCAGTAGCGAAGGTTGAGAGACTTTTGATTCAAATGTGCCTTGAAATTGAAGCGGGTCAGCACCACTTAAAAGTTTTGCATTATTCAGAGTGTATGGCGCTTTGAATCGCAGGTTGGTCCTTGCACGAAATAGATTTCTTCAGTAAAGGGGGAGTGCTCATGCCGAATGACTGTTCTCGCAGGCATGAAAATGTTTCTAGAGGGTCGGAGAACAAGTTATGTCTCATCTTCAAGATTCTTTTGACCTTCTCCATGACACGCCAACGAGACGTATTACATCCGGACACTCCATGAAACCAGGTTTGCTTAGCATAACGAAAATCATGCCTTTGTTGTCATGCCCTTGCCAAACTGTATGGTGCAGAAGCCAGATCTTCTAGAAGCTGGGGGTACTCTTGCGACTGGCATCACAGCAGCTGATCCGGGTCAATTCAATTCTCGGGGTCGATATAGCTTCGCAATTTTTCTTACTCCCCATCTAGTTCTTTGGTTTGGCTGATGTTGTAAGTCTGGAGCTCTACCGTAAAGTGCTACTGAGCATAAGCATCCAGAGCAGTCGAGTGTTAATTAGCGAGTGATTGCAATTTGGTCCTTGAAATGCAATGGACAGCATGAGCGTAAAATTGTCAACGAAGACGATAAAATTTGGGAGAATTTTTGGAAAGGCCGCCGAGGCCCCTTTTGATGATGGCCTGATTGGAAGAAATTTTCATCTGACTTGATCTCGCTGCAGACTTTCTGCTTGTGCGTGATTCCCATGGCGATGATAGCAAAAGCTTGTGCCCATACTTGCAGTGATCCGCGATTCTCGTTCTCGGTGATGCCACCTTTGCTCGTAAAAGCTCGTCGGCTTACAGGAGCCTTTTCAGTTAGTGCTCATTTGCGTATCGGACATCAATCAAAGAGGCCGGTAGAAAGAGAGCGGTCTGGCCGATCCAATGAACCCGGTATGCCAAGTCCCCTAAACTGGTAAATGCAACACATGGCGACCTGCTGCTGGGAGGCATACCGCGAAGTAGTCTTGCAGTCTTTATTGCATCAGGATATTTAGACGGGTTCAGTAACTTCATCCGAAGAACATGCTTTCCTGCATTGATAAGCCTGCCGAGAGAACAGGGAAGATGTACTATGGAAAGGAAGGACTGAAGTGTGGTCAAAGCTTGGGATGAATAATGAGGTTAGTTGATTACGAAAGTGACTACAAGATCAGGCTTTGTCCGATTTGAGGACTAAAAAATAAGCCGAACAATAGGACTCAGTGTTCTCGGCCAATAAGTACCTTGATCCTGGGTGGATGCGTGTTGCATCAAGGCTGAAGCCTGTAGCCTGCACATCTTGAGAGGTCGACCAGAGATGACAGTATAAGGAGTTTGGCACGGGAAAGGACCGAATTGGGATGCTCGCCGAAGCAATGGGAAAGGCAGAAGCGACATAGCTGTAATTTTCCAAATCGACCATCGAAACGCTGTATTACGAAACAGCACTAGAAAGGTATGATAGATGACATAGACAAGAAGAATCAACTGGGGTTCCACCTTTGTTTCATGCACTGCAAAACCTAGAATTCGTAGTACAGCCGCCAATCCAGACTCTGATCCGCCTTGTCGGGAGGTATGCGTGAAACGTCGACGTGATTTTTCTCAAGAGTTCGCAACAACGTCAATCACAATTTACCAACTTTGTCTGCAGTAGCCTTATCAGAATCCGGCGAATAGTGGCTTGGTTCACCACCAGCCACGACGAGTCATAACTTTGCAGAGTATCTTGGCGGGCGATCCCGCATCCTTAGTTCATTTTGCCACACTGTTGGAGGTTAAATGGCGCAATGAGCGGTGAGCGTGGAGAATGGATGCAGCCCTATCAAGCGGTATCAATTTCACTTGACATGGGGCCAACGCGTCTTCTATCACGCTCTGACCAGGCCATAAAATAGCGTCCAAGTCAGCACGAAGCTACTGAGCCCGCTCATCATGTCGCCACCCCAAAACTCAGCCATGGGCCTGTGGAAGTACTTCTCAGGCGCGCCTTCAGCTCGGCAGACTAGGATGAGCAGGGAGACGAGTAGGGTTCCGAGAAGGTAGAACAGGAAGCCAGGCCAGGATTCCAGTCCGAGGGTGCCGGCAGCGACACCGAAGAGGGAGGCAGTCAGATTACGGATGTTCGAGACGGTCTGGATTATAGGCCAGATTAGCACGGAGAAAGAGTAACGGCCTGAGGAGCAGGGAGCAGGACATGGGGTTGAGCAAATGAAGTTACGAAAAACAGGGAGGTGTTACTCTGGTATTGTGCTGCACGCTATCTTGGACCACAGGATGGAGGGCGAGTTCGCGGTCGTCAAGCATATTCTTAGAAAGGCTGTAAGGCTATGCGTCTCCGGCGGTGTAGCCCCGGTGGTCGTCACAATCGTCGTCAGTTTTTTCTCGTTGCGTCGATGCAACAGAAAACGAAGCAGGTGTGGCTGAATCGTTAAAGGGAAAAAGGATGATGTCGCAACTGTTCTGGAAGAGTCCAACGGGTAAAGCGGCAAATTCAAAGATCAGCTCGAAGCAATTGAGTCGCAGTGACCGTAGCAGACGAAAGACTTGGGCAGATGCTGAGAGAGAGGTGGTGAGTGGTGGTTGGAAGTCGTTCGGCCGACGGATCGCTACGGAGGGCCAAGGGACCGACCCCCCGAATCCGGCCTTGCCGCTCATGGTTTAGCTTCCGCCTCAAGCGAGCCTCGCCTCAACCCTTCCCTTCCACCCCAGCACCCCAGATGGCCGGACCGGGAAAGGAGTCCCCCGAATATGACGCAATCCGGGTGTCCGATTCCTAGAGGCACACTACGAAGCCGCAGTTGAGTCAGCTTGATGGCTTGGTACGGCGGGTGGCGAATTGGGTTTCGTAAGCTATGATTTCTCACTGCTTATCGAGCCACAGGGCTTTCTAGAATTCGAAGCAAAACTGGAAGGATTCAATGCAAGCTGGATACAGCAATAAGATTTCTCTAGCTCAAGGCACTGCGCCCCCGCTGAATGCACTTCATGGTTTTCGTTATGTGAAAGTACTACACGCTGAACTCTGAGCAACGCAAGAACGTCCAGCGCTCCCATCCAAAGGTCAGGAGATTGAAAGAAGACTAACGATCGAAAAAGAGAATCAAGGAGCGACAAAATCGAAGCCAGTAGTTGAAGCATCAACAGCACCTCTTGAACATCCACTCTACTACACCAGCCGCCCAAAATCGTCCAGGTATCTGTATAAACTTAGCAAGCGCTATCCTGCGACTTTGAAAGAATTGCTCACTGTTGCAAATACGCCGAGAGCGTGTATCCCTCAATGGCTGCTGCTTGTCGTAAATAGCTGATCGCTTGTCGGAAATATCCTTCGTTGATGCGAGCGTACGAAACATTGCCAAGATTCATGTAGGCCTCCGCAGTCTGTACTATAGGTTAATCTCTATCTCTGTCTCAGCGGAGCATTCGGCCGGAGAACGGCCGAGGTATGCGCCGAGAGAAATCATTTGACCCTTCTTACCATTGAAAGGAGGTCCCCAGCTTCCGTGTTTTGCTGGCTCATGTTCTCAACTGCACGACTGAGATACTCTGTCGCCGGAACGAGTATCGCTCGAGCTTCAACATAGTCTGAAAGGCCAAGACGCGCCTCGGCCTCAGCTGCTTGTCGTGTAGCTTCTTGTTCATCTTCGTTCCTTGCTATATCAATCGATGCGAACGTGGTAGATCGACCGTTACTGGCTCCGCTCGATGAAGAGCTCACCTCTTGTCGGTGAATTCGAGCAAGGGGAGCCTGAGCTTTGAGCAGCCAATTCTGCCCGATACCTAGAACTCAGTCAGTTGCGCATCGGACAAGTGCATGCTAGGATTTTCTTGAACCTCTCAAAACTTCGACGTTGTCTGGGTGATTTTGTAGAATCACGAGCCAACTCCTGAGGCACCAATCTGAGATATCGTTGATCGCTCCCACATCCGGTTCGTGGTAAGCAAGCTTCTGCAAGCCATTTACAAGCCATGCTTGATCCTCAAGCTGATCTCTGCGCCGCATAAACGTCGTGGCGTCGATTGCTGACATAGCGCCACGGGCTGCCGTAAGGGAAAATTGCCAGGCCGAAGGATTAGCGCTTAGAGCCTCGTAGATATCTCTGACATTTGCTTGGGCCGCCGCAATACGCTGCTCTTCATCCATGAGTCTGACTTCTTGTAGAAAACGGTTGTACGCAGCAAAGTCAAGGGGAAGGGGAAACACAGGCGAAGGAGGTAACCAAGGTAAATTGCTCTGTTGGTTCAGTGCAGAGAGGTAGATAGTCCTTAGAGGACGAGTCCCAGTCTTGGGAAGCAAAGGGTATATATGAGCTTGCCAACACATTCTGGTCCAAAATCCAGATTCATAATACTGAGAGTTGCCGGACATGGAAAAGGACGAATGACGAAGGAGGGTGAGGGTATAGATCGAGATCAATATGCCTGAGACATATCACAGGCTGCAAAATTGAAATTGTCGAAGAGATTTTTTTTTCTGAGAATAAGACGCGCTAGGAGCCTGTGCCTCAGGTGGAAGTGAAGCGGGTATGCAAAGTGTTGCATGAAAGGGCACTGCCGTGCTAGGGCTGAAGGACCCGGTATGCATGGGGTTTTATATTACAGTACCTGACGCCGGCCGAGAGGCTAAAAGAAGTGACGCTACAGAATGAACGTTGAGGGATAGCGCAGACGAGTAGAGGAGTACCTAAGAGGCTCTTGGTCGAATAGACCCTAGCGCAAGGATGCGTCGGGTTGGAGCTCACTCCTCGTGAGATATGATTGCACCCAGAAGGGTACTTCAGGCCGGGCAGGGTCTCATCTGAGTCATCTTGGAGGCAACGTGCTCCTGATACTGCTCGAGGTTCTTAGTATGGTAGCATCCCGGTGGTGAAGCATAGGCTTTAATTCGGCGACGCCAGTGCATTTTGCAGAAAGCAGAAGCTCAGAAATTTTCTCAATGTTGCAGAATATTTACTTAGCCTCACAGATATGCACAAAAAGACCATGGTCTTAGACGTGATGCACGAACGTTTGGTGCCAGGCGGTCGTAAGAGGGTGAGCAGAGCGAAGAAGATCGAAAGTCGGAACAGGCGCATCGATCAGCACGCTGCCGTCACTGCCGTACAGCTCGGCTCTGCACCCCGTCTTTCCTCATCCTTTCGCTTTTTCTCTTCGCGACGAAAATAAGATCCCTAATTTTGTTCAGTACTTTTGATAAGAGAGCTGATGCTTTTGTTTGTTGCATCGCTATCGCGATACCATGCACATTCCGGTTCTGGCGGCCGGTCCTAAAGACGGAGATTGTGATCTCATTGCAGAGTAACGCGCCCGATGTTTGGGATGAGGGTGCCTTTCTACAGGTTGGCACCCATTCGGCTGATTGTTTGCTCTGTCGTCGATCCCTCGATTCTCTGGTTGCTATATCCTATCTTTGGATCATGATGGATGTGAAGTTGAAGGCAAGCTGCTTGACCAGCCGGACTTCAGCGGCCCTCTGAACTCCACTTGCAGAAGACTCACAGCCCGTAACCATTCAGCAGCGTATTGTGCGCGATATAGAACGCCTACAGAGAGATCATTACTTGATCGAGGAAACGCATTGCGGGTCTGGGTAAGCGAGAGAAGGCTATGGCGCCGAGAATTCGGCGCACTCTCGATATCGCTCACCCTACCAGAATTCTAAGAGTCATTCTAGAGTGGTGGGCCGCGATCGTAGTTGCTTAGGGTGATGATGCCAGGAGGGAAGTAATGTTCGGAGGTAAGGTACTGTGTAGTTGCACCTTCTTAAGCCCGAGCGCAAGCCCAAAGTAGGATACCCCTGGAAATGGTTGGTGTAGGAGAAACGAAACGAAACGAAACGCCTACCTACCTAAGGTACCTAAGCACCTCGACCACGTCGCGTGCGCGCTCTCAGTCCGTCAACGCCTCGCAAAAGGAGGCAAGCCTTCACCCTGCCCACACACCGATTCGACAGATGACGCGTGACTGATTTTCCGATCTCCATACTCTCTTCACGGCGAAATAGGTCCAGGCAAGCGCATCGACCATGCGGACCTGATGGACTCCATTGTCCTCGAAGATTCTCCTCTTGCTCAATATCTTGAAGGTACGCTCGATTTTCGAGCTCTCGTATGGTTTCAACAAGTTTCACTGATTTATGGCAAGGAGAAGGCACGCGCGACCCAGATCAAACTTCCGAATTCGAAGCCGAGGCCCTCGCAGATACTCTACACCAGTCTCAACCATCCTTTGCTCCTCGCGGCAATGCTTCCATACGCGCGCGTCTGAAGAATAAGCTCCCAGCGAACCTCCAACTGCGAATATCCAATCATACAGCCGTTGGAAGGATACATGATGCATGGTCGGTGAGTTAGGACAGCGGCTTCACTGTGCGAACCTAGAATTAACGCCAGATTCTTGTCTCAGCGTTCCATCAATTCACGAATGGGCCGAGCAGATACTGCGCGCTTCCTGGAACACTTTCGGTATATTATTGTCGCATCGCAATTGCTGAATGAAAACCCCGGGCCAAGCGCTCTTCGACCAACCGCGTCTCAACTCAGTGGGCCGGCCGAGGGATCGCCAGAACTTCAAAAACAGCAAACAATTCCAATAAACGTAATCGGAGCAGTTGCTACCGCTTTCGGGGCATTTGTGCTTGTTTGGTTGATAAATTGGGCCCGGCCATCGCAAAGCCCAGGAACCGATAAGCCAAGGGTTTTTATTGTTTTGGTAGTGTTGACACTTGTCGGCACTGTTTCGTATGCTTATGCGAGACGACAATGGCTGCAATACCTTCGCCAACAAGCTGTCGAGTCCGTGTCGACACTTGTTACCCATCTGCAGGGGCTGGATGCAGCAACAAGCTCTGCTATCCTACTGATACAGGAGGTAGAGCTAGTTGCCAGAGGCTATAGGATAAGCAGTCCCCTGCCACCAGTGTCGCGTCTTGAAGACAAGGCGCAAACAATCCAAACCCGACGATGTCAACGCTTAAGGACAGCCCTTCGTACTTCATTCTCCTCAGTGATACCTCGAATTGACGAATCATACAAGGCACTTCGCAAGTTGGCGGATGAACGTGACTTCGATAAGTACTTGGATGTATACGAAATTGGTAATCAAGATCTGCAAGAAGCCGCTCTGGGTCTGGCCGAATTGGAGGCTGAAGAGCTAGAAAACCTGAGGGTGCTGAAGCTCCACCATTTTCGCCTCAATATCCTCCAACGGATTGTCCTCTGTTCCTTGCTCGCTCTCGAGGCAGACGGCGGGAGGCCCGACTTTCTACGCTGGCGCGCAGCCGTTGAAATTATGAATAGCATGGTCTGTACGACCGCTGACGCTACCAAAGCCCTCGTCGATGTCCTCGACCAAGAAGAGCAATTCAACGTTCCGCCAACCCCTGTGAAAGCACTGCATAGCGCACCTGGGCGTGAGCGTCTTCGTAACCAAGTCCGCCAACTTACATCGTTATCGCAAGGAATCCGTGGCCTCCAAGCCAAAATGCAGATTCTGCGCGAAGAATCCAACAAGACACTTGAAGCCTCGGAGGACATTACTGAGCTTGGTTCTACGCTCATGCAGCAATATGAGTCTATTGGTGCCGATCTCAAGAGTCTCCAGCAAGCGTGGGAAGACGGCAAACGGTCACTTGCAATCAATATTGACAAGCACGAACGTCGAGTCTCTCTCGCTTCCTCTGGCGTACGTTCTCCCGTTTCGAGCCTCGGCGGTCTTACGGCAGTCGACGAAAGCAGTGCCGGCGGTAGTCCTGGTGATGCTCTGCGTGCCCTGAATGGAGACGCCCCAGGATTATCCTCTGCAACTTCAGCGACGAGCGAGTCTGATGAGGAAGTTTTTGAGGCGATTGCCCTGCCAAGACAGCGAACCGTGCTGAGCCGTGAAGAGCGGATTGCAAAGATGCAGGAAGACAGAGAGCGGAGAGCGAGTCTAATGGAAAAACGAAACGCCGAGACGAACATGCTGAGGGAGTTGGAGAGTGTAATCAGTTTGCGCCAGCCGAGGAAGGCGGCGACGACGGGAAGAATCACGAGTATATGAATCCAGCGTCGGGTTTGATTTCCAATCGTTTATACTACCGAACATCTGGCTACATAATGGCTACGCACGGCGTTTCTCTTTTATTTATCTTGGGATCTTAGTGAAGGGAATTGGGTTTAAGATTTAGGTTCTCGTTAGCATATGATACCCCATTTCATATGGGTCTGGCATGGGACGCACAATGCATGGTTGCTTATCTCGCAGGGGTGTATCAACGCGAAATTTATTCGACGTGTACAATAGCAAATAATGTATTTTGGCTAATAAAGATTCGTGTAATTTACGTGATTCCTAGTATGTCATTTATGAGCAGATAGTCAAGGGTCATCTTCCTAATACACAGATATGAGCGTCAGATCTTACAGTTGGCTCGAATAGCACTCCAACACGACTACGAATATTTGGAACACACCTATCAACGTGCTGCCAATCATGTTGTCATCGTGAGAAGGCTGCAAAGCGCCCCAAGCCAGAATGGCTACCCAGCACCCGCCTGAAGGGCGTTCTGCTTCCTACAAGAGTTCGAATACGTCATAGCTTACTGAGAGTACTCGAATACCCCAGGTATCGCCCCAAAATATGGCGGCACCGGATCTCGGCAATAAATTCCAGAAGACCTATGCCTTTGATTTAACCTGGTGGACCTCATTGCTTCCTTCGATTATGACGTAAATTTGTCAGCGGTCTTGGGATACAAATCAAGCATCAAAGAGGTAAATAAGATCAGGAACAACTTATCGAGGTCTTCTCAGTCTTGCCATCACCCCATCATCTTCGCAAGTGTCATCATGCTTGCAATAACAGGGGCCTCTGGAAAATTAGGCTCCAGCGTAGTCAATGCCATCCTGGAAAACAACCTAATCTCACCAAAAGACCTTGTCCTGTGCACGTCCTCCGACCCAAACAATTCGAGGTGGAATGACCTCAAGCAGAAAGGGGCGCTGGTTCGGTTTGCAGACTTTGACGACAAGGCGTCAATGATCAAAGCCTTCACTGGATGTAACAAATTACTCCTCATATCTACACCGCAGATCCATCTCGACTTCCATGATGCTCCAAATGGGAAGGGCCGCGAAAAACACCATGTAGCAGCCATTGAAGCTGCACGAGAAGCTAACGTCTCTCATGTCTACTATACATCCCTCGCGTTTGGCTCAAACTCCAAAGCAGGCGTCATGGTAGCGCACAATCGGACTGAGGACTACCTGCGGAGTTCATCTGGAATCGGGTATACCATCATTAGAGAAGGACTCTATCATCAGTCCTGGCCGCTCTATTTTGGCCACTACAAGGCTCCAGATGATGACCGGACAGAGGTTATTGTTGCGGGAGATGGTCAAATTAGCTGGACACCGATCGAAGACATGGGCCTTGGTACTGCGCTCGTCGTTGCAGATGAACCAGAGAAGTACGACGGCAGAATGTTCTACCTTTCGTCCAGCACAACCCGTAGTATTCAAGACATTGCAAACACTGTGGCAGTGGCTAAAGGTCGCGAAGTCGGATTGAAGATTGTTAGCAAAGAGGAACATGTGAAATACTATGTGAATGAAAGAGGCATGGATGAGGACTTGGTCAGGTGGTGGGCGTCAACGTATGATGCTGTCAAAGACGGGGAATGTGATATCAAAGACGACATGCTGAGGAAACTCATTGCTGAAAGGGCCAAGAATGAAACAGTGGAGGATAAAGTCCGCATGATGTTGAATTAAAATTATTATCCGACACCGTCCGCATTGCGACCACAGTTCCTATTCTCTGACGTCTTTTTCCCTTACGAGCAATTGTCGACGGAACAAATGCTTCTTGACGAACAAGATTTCTCAGTAAAGAGTCCAGCATTTTACGTTCGATTCATTTTGTGCAGGGGTGGTTGCAGCCAGAGAAGGCACAGATCATTGGCGCCCCTCAGCCGCCATGCAGGGATCTTCCATAGTAGTGGCCGCACCTAGGTGTTAGGCAACCCACTACATGTATCAGCCTTCTCTCAATTGCAAAAGTTCATTCGATCTCAGCTCTAGTCGTCTTCTCGCCTTTACACTCTTTTAATTTGGCGTGGTATTTCCGTGGCTGTGAGATTTTGCCGAGCAACATTCAGAGACTGACTTCGTCTCGATCATAGCGATGAACCCAGAAGTTCTAACACATTTCGGTCTACTTCTACTTGAGACTCGATGTCAATCTGAACATAGTTTCATGTCTGGAGTTCATTCCATCTATAAATAGTGCGAGGTGAAATGGCTGAAGCCATAGGTCTAACTGCAAGCATCATCACTCTCCTGCAAATCAGCTACGCTACTACAAGAGTAGCATACAAAGATGTTCACCGTGTGTTCAACGCAGACAAAGAAATGAAGAATCTTTCTGTTGGATTGTCTGGTCTTGATCAAGCGCTTGTCAGCATCGAGCAACTGGCGACCGACGACCCACAAGACAGGGCGTTACGACCGTTGTGGTTGCTAAGAAAGCTTTCCGCCGTATTGAATGATTCAAAAGAGGAACTCGAGCAGATTCGTTCCCGGTTGGAACGACCCTCTGGTAAATCTGTCGTCAAACGGTGAGTGGGGACCCTCTGAAATTTAGTGGGACATTCCGCGCTTCTCCGAATATGGACCGGCTGAGAAGTACAACTGCTGATTTGTATACCAGAGGATGGACTGCAATACAGTGGCCCATAAAAGAAAAAGAGGTACGGCAAAGCTTAGATCGACTCAAGGACATCACAAAAAGCCTCGAGCTTGCTATTGGCGTCGAAAATATTTCGATGGGCCGAGAGACCCAAAAGCTCCTGTACGATACCAAATCACTTATCGAGCAGAACCAGCTTGAGAGTGTTGCAAAGGAAATTCGAGATTGGTTACAGCGCGCGGACCCTTCCACGAACCACTCCACCGCTCTCGCCTTGCGGGAACCTGGCACAGGCCTTTGGCTGAACCGAAGGGCTGAATACCAGCGGTTCAAGGATGAATCGAACGAAATCGTATGGATTAATGGTATTCTTGGCTCTGGGAAGACTATACTTTGGTGAGAATTACAAGGTTCTCTCTTCGTTTAACTAATCGAGCCAGTTCGTCAATCATAGAAGACCTCCAGTCAGCGACTAGCACAGACGATATTGCTCTAGTCTATTTTTACTTCGATTTCAATTCGAGTCGAAAACAGAATGTGCGCGACTTCTTGCGGAGTTTACTCGCACAGTTTATAAGGCCTCGTGAGCATTTGCCTCGACCGATCCAGGACCTTTATGACCGCTACAAGGCCCAACGGTGTGATCCAACGACAGCCGACTTCTTCGAAGTACTTTTGTCTGTTTGTTGTCGGTATAAGAAAGTTTATCTGGTTGCGGATGCACTGGACGAATGCGCTGAGCGGGACGAATTGCTGTCTACCCTAACCAACATTGCAGCACAACGGCCCATGTCACTGAGGATGATTTTCATAAGCCGACAGGAGCGGGACATAGAGGACACCCTCAGACCACTTGCGAGCTCAACCATCACCATAGAGGCCAAAGCTATCGAACCCGATATCCGCTTGTATGTTTCTAATGAATTAGTCAGGGACAAGGACTTGAAGATTTTTCCGCCGCCCATCCGCGAAGAAATAGAAGAAGCTCTGGTTTCGAAAGCAGATGGTATGTTTCGGTGGGTATATTGTCAGTTGCTTAGGCTCCGAAAATGCAAGAACCCCAACGCAGTGCGCAAACAACTAGCATCTTTACCCAGAGATCTTGACGAGACTTATGAAAGGGTGCTTAAGAGCGTGGAAGAGGAGGACAGACCGAAGGCCCGCGCGATCCTGACATGGCTTGCTTTCTCAACGCGCCCTCTGTTTCTCGACCAGATTGCCGAGGTTGCAGCAATCGAGCCTGACACAAAGCGTCTGAACAAGAATGAACAGTTGTTCCAGAAAACTTTGGCCCTAGACTTTTGTCCAGGTCTGATACGAGTCTGCGAGAAGGTTCAGAAAGGCTGGGATCGATCAGGTTATGCTTTCTATTATGATAATGGTAAATCTCTCAACTTCCTGTCGTGTGCGAACAATCGTTCAGGGAGGCGCCATTCCCGAAACGAACAGCAATGAAGATTTCACCGTCACTGACATGCAACACATCAGTGATCCGCCTCGCGCATTTTTCCGTCAAGGAATATATAGTATCTGAGAGGATACGAAAAAGCAACACCATGTTCTTCTTTCAGGAGGCCGGGATGGCGAATCAAGAGATTGCCGAAACATGCCTCAACTACCTGGTAATGCTTAGAGATCCGCTCACTCCTACTTGCTTTGTCGATTATCCGCTGCTAAGCTATGCTGCGAAGCACTGGCCCAAGCATTTCCAAATGCTCTCTACTAAGGAGGAAAAAGCTACGCTATTACCCCTCCTGTTGCAGTTGTTTCTGGTGAGTCTGTTCCCTAGGTACCAACTTGCGAAGAGTGAGGACGTAGTCGAGATAACACGTGCCGCGGGCCTTACCCGAAGACCCTACCTAAGTCATTCACAAAGCCATGGAAAGACCCAGTCGCCAATTGTGTAGACAAAGTGTTAAGTTTTCCAGACTTCGGCGTTGCCCTTATCCTAAGTTCTCCATTTGCGAAACTGTTATCTTTACTAGACGGACTTTATAATGACTCATGCACGATTTAGGGTAAACCTCAATGTTTCCGAAACTGGATCCGTGTTTTAGACCCGTGGGCCCTGAAACAGCAGGATGCCATTGAAGATCAATTCTTACGCGACCTGGATGAAGGCGACGAAGTACAGACTCCACTCTACATTGCAGCCCGGTTTGGTCTTGTGGAGGTTGTAAAACGGATAATCGAAATTAACCGAGATGGCGATGTGGACGCAACTGGTGGAGTTTTGGGGCCACCAGTGGCAGCTGCTATCAGTGCTGAGGATCCCGCACTACGAACTGGGGCTACCGAAGATCACAGGGAGGTCGTCAGAATTTTAATTGACCATGGTGCAAACATCCACGCCGGAGGGATGATGGGGGCTAACATGCTCTTATATGCATTTGCGCCAGACAATAGGCTGATGTTCCAACAACTCGTTGAAGCAGGGGCCAGCGTCAACGCTCGAAATCCAGACGAGGAGACTCTACTACATCTTGCAATTTCTGAGAACTATCTGGAAGCCGCTGCACGGCTTTTGCAGCATGGCGCGGAGCTGGAGGCCCGAGACAGCAAAGGAAGAACACCCCTGCTCAGTGGCATGACCAGCCCGCTTTGTGAAGTTGGGACGATCTGCGCACTCTTGGACTGGAGCGCTAACATCGACGCGCAAGATAATGATGGATGCACACCACTACACCACGCAGTCCGACGAGGTTCCGAAGAATTCACCCTCGTCCTCCTTCTCCGAGGCTGCAGAATAGATGTTGGAAATGACCAAGGACTCCACCCATTCGACAGAGCTTGGTGCAAAATACAGGGCGAGAAATGGGTAAAAATGAGATCGAAACTGCAAAATGCGTCACGAAATAACTCTTATGCGGACGGAGCCTTGTGCATGCTCATGGAATTGGATATCGAATGATCTATACTCCATTCCCGAGAATGTCGAAGGCCATTCACGGAGGTTCGCTCCAGTGGATCATATGAACACAGTGGGAATCTCGTACAGGTTGCATATTCTTCAGGCCAGTTACCATTTCGTTGACGGCCCAACATAATCGTAGACCAACCTCATGGTCTTATACTGGTCGCCCTTCCTAATGAGAGCATGTCTGACATATCGCCTCTCACCATCAATCTCTTCAAAACCCCAGAGTTGATCCGCCGTCCACCCTCTCTCATCGTTTTCGACGTATGTCTGAATGAGGCCGTCTTCGGTGGCTTCTGGGAGCCAGTCGGATTTCATAAACGAATCTGCGGTGACATCTTCGTACTCATCAGGCTTGATCCGTTTGCTCCAACCTCTGACGGTTCCGAAAATACTGTCCGTATGGTCGCGCCATTGTCCCTTCAGGGTGCGTTGCTCCAAAGTTTCGGTCTTAAGGAAAGGAAGAATAACGGAAGCAACCTGTTTGATATCGATATGTTCGCAGTCGTCGTCGGTGTAATGCTTTGTGTGGAGCGTGATCGCTGACATGGTGATGAGCTTTTGGTATGCAGCAGAAACCGCTTGCTGTAGACGACCACTCTCAATGTCAAGCTTGTATGCTTTAGGGGTCAGAGACTACCATTTTAAGCGTTTCAGCAATCGCATCTTTTCCTCCGCTCTTTTCCTGGTTCTTTGCAATCTTGTCAGTCACAGAAGGAAGGAACGAGACAAGGATCCAGACCAAAACCCACGCGCCATTAAGGTCTTTTACAGTAGCTGATGCGGGAGCCGCCATCTTTCCTAAAATGAGGCAGTACGAAGGAGAGTAGACAATTCAAATAGCCGGAAACGATACAACAACTAAAGACTTCTACGATATAAGAAAAAGTCAAACAGCTTACACGGAGAATACTTATATTATGCATTATCGCAGACCGAGGTTCAAATTAGCCTGCATTGAAATGCTATCAACGAAACGGCAAAACTCTGGGGGCAACTCGAACGCCTCAAGCCATGGGTTGATTATCGTGGCAGGTCTGCCGCAAGCCCAACGACGCATGTGAGAAGATATGACGTTGTACTCGGTTGCATCTGATTTCGTACGGCGGACGAGGCTAGGATAATAGTACTAAGTAGGTAGGTACCTACCTAGCAAGGAGCGTTGGCCCAAGCTCGGATTTGGAGTTCACCCTCTCCTTGGCTTCCACATCCCACGATTCACGCGTCCGACTTCCTAAAGCATTTCCTCCTCGGCTAGGTACCGAGATGGCACCCAGCCATGCCCACTTTGTATGAGCGCAACTTGATGCCGGTGAAAAAAAGCAATACTAGCCGCTTGAGCGCCCGCAGCATTTTGATCCGAAAGCCCGCCTTTTCCCCAACTATCCCTAAAATTCCAATGCCGTGCTTGTCATGCTCACAACGCTTTAGTTGGGGCACACTTGATTTTCCAAATATCGGAAACCGATAGAGGGACTCCATCAGTGATTCAGCAATCTCTGCTCTTCCGCTGTATGCTTACGAGGCGACCAACGATAAGTATTCACGACTTTGCTAGTGTAAATGTCTACTCCACGTTCCGTATGATGGTCCTAATCCAGAAAACTTAATCCTCACTGAGCTTTCTAGCAGGTCTTTGAGATCTTGCGGTACCTTTCTTGTGTCTCGTTCGTGCTATCTCTCGGTGAAGAAGAATGCTAGGCGGGCACCGATCAGAGTTCCGGCAGTCACCCAAAACACACACCTAGCCCGAAAGAGCCCATGGTCTCCTGTATGTGAAGGCGCAGGACCTCTTACTCTGGTTCGTCGAGGAGTGCATGACTCTCGTGCCCTTCCCCTCTCGTCTGGATCTTCATACTCTCTAGAATCCTCTTCTTAACATCTTTTGCCCTGACGTCCATCCCCACAAAGGCTCCGTGAGTCGCTTCGAAGTCAAAGGGCTTTAGTTCTTTCCACATCTTGTGCATTTCAGACGGAGGCAAGGGTATCATGTTAGGAATTGACCACATAAACGAAAAACTGGTCGTTCCCGGAGGCCGGTCAACATGATACAGACCTGACTGTAATACATAGATTAGTATATGTCTTAAAAGAATTTTTTAAAAAAAGAATAACCCTTGATCAAGCAGAGACTCACAGGGACAGTCACAAAGGTATCCGCAATAAAGAGACTTTCTTCCCAATGTAGGACTAGACTACCGGGAAAATGGCCTCCTAACTTCACTGCTGTGACGCCGCCAGGAAGCTTTTGAAGACTTGTAGTGAGCAGCCGTCTTCTCTCATCTTTGTCGGCGCGAGAGCACCATTCTTCGTCTTCAGCTGCAATGTAGACGGGACAATTGAAAGTGCGAGCCCAGTCTATATGCGTAGTGTAGTAGTGCGGATGGGAGATGCAAATAGCCTTCAAGCCTCCTCGGGATTCGATCTTCAGAAATACGTGGTCAACACCATCATCTACATGGCTAGTTATCACGACGAAGCCTTACAAATTTGACAGTCTGTTCATCGAGAAGCGCTATGCAATCCCATAGCACATTGCCCTGCTCAGTTTCCAGTAACATCGCTCGTTGTCCGATCCCAAACTGCCACCCATCTTGAGTATCGAGTGGAGCAGAGTACGCGGGATCATACCTTGGGCTCTGTCCAGATTGACCACACACGCTTGTCAACGGCATCTTGCTGCCATTTGTTGGCGTATCCTTCCGCTTTGAGCTGTCCTAAACTCGTCCATGCCTGGCCTTGAGGAGGCACGAATTGACGGGGATCCTGGGACCAAGGTCAGCAGCCAGATGAAAGTGGCACAAGGTCAATGCAAGTAGTACATCGCAAATTCTGCAGATTTTCAACGGTTTGTCGGCAGGGACGTCGAATTGTGTTGCGCACGCTTTACAGATGAGCAGGTCATCGTTTGTCTCCATCGTGGAGTCGAAGAAGCTTGAGAATTGCGGCTGGACATTTAAGGCGCCGGTTTCATCTGCCTTCGTCCATGACGAAATTCTTACGCCATGATGCACTCGGGCGCATTTGCTGAACTATACGGAGTACAGCTACAGTTGATATGGGCACATTGGAATATTCTAACCCAATCGCCCAAAACTCCTGCTTTTTCGCAAGACATGATTTACGTTATCCATTGAAACGCCATTCCCAGTACATCCCTTACGCCCAGATTTATTACCCAAGGCCAGTTAGGAAGCATAATTTAAGACCCCTTTCAAAATCCAAACTTCTCCATTGGCGACCTTATCTGCAACGCTCTCCACCTGAATACCGTCTGGCTGGATCTGTAGGATCGTCGTTAGCATATTGTCCCTTCTTTAAAGGCGTCGACACGAGCAAGACTCACGAACTTCTCCCCTCCCTCCCTCCTCTCCCACCACAGTTCCCTGCCTGCCAACGTTTTAAGCTTTTTCCCCTCATTCCATGGGCTCTCCGGCACGATGTGGGCCTCAACAAAGCGCTTCAGATTCTCATTTGCCCTGTCCTCTCCCTGCTGTCCCTCATACGCTTGCGCACCCAGCCTATCGTAGTCGGTCGGATTCTCCCACGGCTTCCTGGGAAGTTTATAGATCTCCGCGTTAAGGGGCGCGAGGATGGTGGAGTTGGAGTTAGATGAGTCGAGTCGGGAGGAGATGGAGGAGATGTCGCGTGTGAAGCCGGCGAAGATGTTGATGGTCTGGGGCCTGCCTACGACATCGGATATGAGAATGTCTGAGGATGGGTCTTTATCGTTGGAGCCACTGCCGGAGCCAGGGAGAGCGATGTTGGGAGTTGGATCCATGAAGGGCGATTGTGCTTCCTGCGCGGGTCGAGCCTGTGGTGGACCGGGTTGCCGGAGATTGCTGAGAAAGGGTAGCAGTTGGGACGAGCTTCCCACTGCGAGGCAGGAGAAAATTGGAAATATAGTAGAGGCGGCTCTCATTTTATTGCATCCAGGAACCGGAGGAAGGGTTAATACGTAGGTTGAGACGAGAAGTACTTCCACCCTTCGTACCTAAGGAGAGCAAGTGCAAGGATTGCGGGCAAAGACGCGGTGACGCAGGCGCGATGCACGTCACTGGATGGCCCGTGCGGAAGCTCAGGCCCGGGCTTTGAATCCACCAAATTCACACGGAGCTCCACCTCCAACTCCACCTCCAACTCCACCTTCTTCACCTCGATATTCTGACCTCGGCCATGTCAAGGTCGTTACAATCATGTCTGCATTGAGGGTGCCGACAGTCACTGAGGCAGGTATAAGATCCGTTCCTCTCTTCTCGGGATACCCGCTAACTTGGCATAGGATGATCTGAGGACATTCCACCTCAAGCACTTCGGTCGCTCACTTCCACTCGACTCGCTTGCTGCGAATCCAAGCAAAGCATTTGCTCAGTTCCAGCAAGACGAGGAAGACGACGACGGTCTTGGCTACTACCCAGACGGCGTTAAGCGCACTCTCACTGATGAGCAGATTGCTATTTTCAGGCATACCGAGATCCAAACCCTGCTCCGAGAGAGGAGGAAGCGAAGGGTTGCGGCTCTGGAAGAGGACTCAACTCAGGAAGAGGTCTCGACTCAGCTTGAGGAGCAGCCTCAGCCAAGTGCCAGCCTCATAGTGAGCCCTGCCCATGCACCAGAGCCTACCGAGCGACTCGAGTCGGTTACAGAGTCTGAAGCTCTCGTCGAGTCTCTTTTTCAACCACAACCAGAACAACAGACGGATCTGAATGCGCAAGCGTTTGAAGTCAATGCAGACAATGGCTCTGGCCTCGCTTACTCGCCTCCCGCGTGTGACCAGTCTGCCGAGGCCACAAATGTGGGTAATGCGCCCCGACAAGGCACAAACTATTCGAATCTCGGCAGCAAGCAGAGGCGAGACAAGAAAAGGCGGTTAAAACTTAAGAAAAAGCTACAAGAAGAGCAGCGCTTGTCTCAGAGGAGCGAGGCAAAAACACCAAGACGGAAAGTGCGAGAAATGGATGAGCAAGAGACGGGCCAAGCTTCTTTGGACTATGATGTTCTTGACGTAGCATCTCTTGATAAGGTCCGAGGTGTAGTACAAGTCGACTTCAACGAATCAGGCCATTCTTCTGGCGATGGAAAAGAGGGTGACGGAATCGATGAGACCGCAAGTGCAGCTAACACAGGACAAACATCACCACTGGGGAAGACGGGCAACATCTTTGCTTGGCCTCAGATCAGGCGCGAAAGTTCCAAAGTCGATTACTAGGCTGGCCTCACTCTCTGGGAGGTGGAGTTGTGGCTTGAAACAAGCAATGGCAATACTTTCTACGGGCTGCAAAACTGTGAGTCTTCCTTTCCCCTCATCTGGGCACTGTGATGAAAACACACTATGTATCGAACTTTATTTGTCGGATTTGCCTCTCCGCAATGTCGAAAAAATCTTCTCTCTGATCAAGGCGCTTCCATTCGGAACAGTTTACGTCGCTACAAATCGAAGAGAAACTGGCTAACATAAGGTTAAAGGTGATAGTAGCTGAGCATTGCAGGCGACTCCATTGTGCAAGACCGTGACGACGAGGACGTGACGGCATCATCATCTCTCGTAGTAAGTCCGAGAATTCGGCCGGGGCTTGCCCCTATACTCGACTGCAAGGAAGCCAAACTGTCGGACTCTCCTGCAGTATTACTCGAAGGTCAGTCGAAGCCTACTCATCTGTTTGTTCCTCTCCGCCCTATGATGAGAAAAAAGTTTATGTCATCCTTAGACGGATTTGCCAATTTCCATGTGTCTCCGGATACCTGGTTGGAAGCAATGTCGAGAACAACTTGGCCTTTCTTTTCTGATTATATCCCCTCCTAGTCATCATTGCAGTTGGCTCTTCGCAGTTCAAGTAAGGTCAACGGCTAATGATTCCACCCCAGGGTCATGACACTTATGTAATAATGGAGTGGTTGAAAGCATGAAGCAGATTCGCGACTTGGCGTTTGTCGCTGCTGTAAACGGAATGCTTGGTGAAGGATTTCGCTCATAGATGAGCGCGGAGGTACATGGTTTGTACTTAGGCCCTCTCAAGTCATTGGAAAATAAATTGGTGTGTGATGGGTATGCTTGTATTTTCCATCTGCCCATTGTTTGTACCACGCCTACCTTGTGCTGACAGACAGGCACGCAGGTGACGGAATTCCTGGGACGGACGTAAGGTGATACTCGCGTTCCAAATATCTGGCCTTCAAACCGGCTGTCATATTTAGACTTACGGTGTGGCTCTACAATATATGCTTCAACTTGTAGAATGAGACGGAGGAGGACCTTGAAATGGTGTCCGCGTTATTTTTGTCACTCGCGTGCCAGGTCTTTGGAATATTTGCGTGATGACTGGATGTGAATGAGGCACCATAGCTACTGCATCGATTGAATCAAGACCAATGCCTCAAGTCTATCCGTTTGATGGCCATGTACTGAATTGCTCAAGGTAGTCACACATAAGGTCCTGCCGTGAATCGGGCAGTGACTCGCGCTTGCCCAGCTATTCATCGCCTCAAAAGCATCAGCGCATGATTGCGCACGGAAGAATTTCCAGCAATTTGCCCCGTCATGAGCCAAGAAGAAAATGCGTGGGAGGCAACGGAGACGCCGAGCTCGAGCTGCTACTCCGATGTCTCCATTGGCGTCGGCGCGGATCAACCAGCACCGACTGATGACGCCGCAACCAAGAGCAACCAAGCTCCAGTGGCTCCCAACAGCGAACAAGCCGAATTCGATCTCGACCTCGACCTCGATCCCACAGATGACGAAGACGGCTTCTGCCTGATCAACTCCGTTCCAGAGCTACCTTCCGCCTCTCAGTCTCTCTCGCAGCGAGACGGTACCAGCGAACAGCTACTACATGATTGCCCACCCAGCGGGCTCAACCCCGAACTCAACCAATTTAGACGAGATTCGTTAGGACCCCAAGGCCGCAATCACTCTGAGAGGAAACACATGCCACCGAGTAACAGTTTTGACAGCGTCGCTTGGCCGCAAGCCGGCCACAATGCCGACGATGCTGATCTGGCCGGCCTAGGAGCTGAGGGCGTCCTTGAAAGTACCGTCGATTCCCCCCAGAAGGAGAGCGACGGCACGAAAGATGCCTATGTATCATATCTAGTTACCACGCATGTAGGGCGAGCCTCCAAATGCCTTCTGAACCTCCGCTAACTTTGTACAGACGGACTTCAAGTCTTTCCAAAAGTCAGACTTTTCAGTACGACGACGCTTTACTGACTTTGCCTTCCTCTATAATACACTGTGCAAAGAATATCCAGCAACGGCCGTCCCCCCTTTGCCCGAGAAACACAACATGCAGTATGTGCGAGGAGATAGGTTTGGCCCAGACTTCACCCAACGACGCGCACATTCCTTGCATCGCTTCCTCAAGCGCATAACCCTCCACCCTGTTCTCCGACGAGCCGCAATCCTAATGCTCTTCCTGGAAAGCAGTGACTGGAACATGACCATGAAATCACGGCCAAACCGAGCCGCCTCGCAATCCGATTCGGCCGGGGGCGGCGTATTTGACACCTTTACCGACAACTTCCTCAACGCCTTTGTCAAAGTCCACAAGCCCGACAAGCGCTTCATTGACGTCAAGGAGAAGGCCGATAAGCTGGATGACGATCTCGCACAGGTTGAGAAAATCGTGGCACGGGTCGTCCGGAGAGAAGGGGAACTCGAAATCGACTACTCGGACCTGGCTACTCAGTTCCAAAAGCTCGTTACACTCGAACCCGGCGTGGAAGGACCTCTCACATCTTTCGCATCTAGCGTACAGACAACCTCGCAGGGAGTCAAAGGGCTGAAAGACCACGCTGACCAAAACTATCTGACGTCATTACGCGACATGGAAGCATACACTGCCGCTGTCAAATCTCTCCTCAAGACGCGAGAACAAAAACAAATCGATTTCGAAGCCCTCACAGAATATCTCAACAAAGCCGTCTCGGACCGTGACACGCTCGCTTCCACTCACGGCGGCGCTTCCACAGGCCCAGGCTCCTTCCTACGCAACAAGATCGAGGATGTACGAGGCGTAGACCACGAGCAGAGTCGGCGCGATCGGATCAGGAAACTCGAATTACAAATCGAGCGACTGACGAATGAGGTCGAGAGCGCCAAGAAGACGAGCGAGATGTTTGACGAAGAGGTCGTCAAGGAGGTGCAAGATTTTGAGCGTATCAAAAGTGTCGAGTTCAGAGATACCCTGGGGCAATTGGCAGATGCCAATATTGACTTCTATCGAGGCACAATCGACACGTGGGAGAGATTCATCCAGGATATGGAGAAGGAGGGCGTGCAGGACTGAACGGTCCTGGGTCAGTGGTTGTGCAATCATAGTATCAGTAGTCAGAGTCGAGGCTAATGTCTGACCTCCTCTGTTCGAAAGCTATGCCTAAAAGCCCTCCATGCTACTGTAGGGCGGCGCCTACTGATAGGCTTGTAAGGCTGTATAGATTAGGGAACTGTATAATTGAGATTTCATCTATTCAAGTCCCTCTTAGTAGGCTCGTTCTATTTGCACAGTCAAACATTCGACGTTGAATACCTACTGATACAGTATCCACAGGACCGGGGTCCAGGTCTTTCCTAATCAGTGGTCAGTCGCCAGAATCTCGGCAAAATGGCTGACTGTTTGAGGCGTGCACAGAAAATTTATTAGACAAGTTCGAAAGAAGTCATGCCCTTAAGACACAAAGCAGGAGGAGCAAAGCCGAAACATGGTTGGGATACCCAATTCTGTCTATTCTCTTGCGTGAAGATCTCGTCCTAGACGGTATTTCGACGTGCCCCAACGGCCTTGACACCGTAGTACCCAATCTGTTGCTACCTATGTGCTACAGGGTTGGTAAGCTCCATTAATCATTTTCCACATTCGCGCTCAGCAATTCTTCGCGCCCCCTTTCGCTTGTATCACAATACATCACAGACTTGGAACACACAAAAGCAGCACTATTTCCTACTCGTCAAAGTATAGTACTCTCGATTGGCAAGACTCCAAGCTTCTCTCAACAAAGAAAGCATCAAGTCATCCCCACAGTTTCTGCGTTGGAATTTTCCTTCCTGGAAGAGTGAACGTCGATGGCATCCTGACGCAGTTCCCAGCATCAAATAGAATGGTTTCCGGAGGTGAATCGCCGTGCTAAAATGAAGACTGATGCTTTACAAGCCTCAATGATCCATCAGGCCTGGCAAGATCACTAGAGAATCATCACACACAAATAAGCCCCAAAGTGCTAAGTTCTCGTCGTTGCCTACCTAGGCAGAAATTGAATTCAGCAAATATGTAATGCATGAATAAATAATCTATAATCAGGGCAATGCCGAGAACGAATTAAACAGTAATTTGCCTTGGAACAGCGGCGGAGAGGGTCATACATAGCCGAAAGCCATCAAGCCATCAAGGTCGACCAAGAATTTCAGCTTCGGTGTAAGATATCTGAGAGCCTTCTCTAGATTAAAGCACCACAAAATTGGCCCAGACTCCAGGAAGCGGCTGTGAAGGGGCCATTTTCCCTTGACAGTGAATCGAGGATTGCGAGTAGGGCGGCAGGGGTAAGTGTGAAGGTTGCATACTAGGTGGGTGAGGACATGACTGGTATCTTGCTTTACCTACTCCGTATGCTTGGACCCAAAGCAAAGCGCCATCGCACTGGTAAGGCCTACAGTACAGGAACGAGACCTGCTGGACGGCCAGAAAAGTCAGATACTACGAACGTTAAACGTACCTAGTATAGTGCCACGAAGCAGTCAAAAGCATCTCAAAGGATGCTCATAAGATGAGGCGAGAACGGAGAGTCGTGATATCAGCGCAACTATTATAACTATTATACAAAATACAGGGTGATTACGAAGCCAAATGCTATATCCAAACCAAGGAAATTGCTTGAACGTACTCTCAAAGCGAAACTCCGATCATACCATGATCGAGCAATGGAACACCCCCTTTTTTGATCCGAGCCATAACAAAAGAAATGTGGCGACAGCCTTGATGACAATCGAATCTCGAACTTTCCCCACGGTGCTTTTACTTTCCGCCAAACATACCACCCACAAGCGGCAAGCCAGAACCGCCTCCGCCGCTCTTCTTCTCCTTCTTACCACCACCGAATCCCAGCGCCTCGCTTACACTACCAAGGCCCAATCCACCCAAGAGCTTGTCAATACCCAATCCACCGAGCAACCCATTCACCAAACCGCCCAAGCCCAGGCCGTTCAGCAGTTTGCCTACCAATCCTAGCACGCCGCTCAGGAGTAAGCCGACCGCAGCCAAGATCTGGAACAACGGCTCTGTCAACAACGCCCACAAGGGATTCAGCTTCTTCTTGGCGTGCGGCATATCCTGGATCTTCTTCTTCGCATTGTCGATCGTCGTGACCACCGTGCCCGTAAGTTCTTTGAGCAGGTCCGCAAGGCGATACTGCTCGGGCGACGCTTCGCGGGTGCCGGCCCGGCCTTTCGCCTCGGCCGCGATGTGGCCGTCGGGATCGAGACCGCGAAGGGCGCCATTGCATTCTTGGAGGATGCGACCGCCTTCTTCGATGAGCGGCTTGACGTTATCTACGAGTTGCTCTTCATCAAGCTCTTCGCGGGGTGTGCGGTCGGCAGCATCGATGTACTACGGGTTACACGTAAGCAACGTATAGAAGGGATGTGGGTAATCGGGAGCTTGTAACATACCTCTGTAATCTGGTGGCACACGGGCTGTACCCTTTCCAATGTCTGCTGGCAAATATTTGCCATCTTATTTGCTATTTCGTTTTCTTCTCTCTGCTTCCTCTCCTCCTCTGTCTCTTCTTCCTCTTCCTCGACGATGTTCTCTAAGAGAGTACATTCACCGATCTTGTTACCATCCTGGTCAACGACATTGCCGTTATCATCAATCTCTTCGCCTATGCAATGTTGGAGATCACCAGCAGTCAGCCTGCCAATGACGTTGCCGTCCTCATCACGGACTTCACCTTCCCGATTGACCCGACGGCCAGACATGGGAGAGATTTTCCTCTCCTTCTCCTCGGGTGCCCATCTTTCCGCCTGCCCGATCTTGTTACCATTCTTGTCGGATATTTCACCATCCACGTCGACTTTGTGACCATAGAGTTGCTCTGGATCGCCCTCGACTAGACGTCCGACAATGCTACCGTCAGGCGTAACAACAGTGCCATCTTTGGCAACGGTAATATCTTCAAACCCTTCGAAAGGACCTTCGGGCTTAGTGTCCATTCCGTGAACAAGCTCTGCACGGCCAATGACTTGACCTGCGTTATCCCATATCTGTCCTTGACCGTCGACCTTGGCACCAATCATGTTCTGGACTTCACCCTCGGCGACACGACCAATGATAGTGCCATTAGCGTCCACGACGTTGCCAGCTTTGTTGACGGTGCAGCCAGCAAGGGCAGAAAGGTCTTCTGGCTCTTGCTCGGGAGGCTCCCACGGCTCGGCATGGCCCTTCGTGTTGCCATACTTATCAGAGATATCACCATCTTCGTCAACAGTAAGCCCGACTAGGCGCTTCACGTTGCCTTCAACGACTTCGCCGACGATATTGCCGTTCTCGTCCTCAACCATACCCTCCGTATTGACGTGCAGACCTTCAAGACCGGCAAATGGTCCTTCCTGCTTCTGAACACGCTGATCTTCAGGAATGACTTCACAGCGCCCAACAGGTTTACCAACGTCATTATATATGAGACCCTGCTCATCAGCCTTGCGCCCAGCGAGTTCCTTGGGATCGCCTTCGACCAATTTGCCGACTGGAAGACCGTCCTCATTGACGAGGAATCCTTGCTTGTTCAACGTAAGGCCGTTAAGGATAGAGAGATCGACCTCTGGTTCCTCAGGAAGAGGCTCGGCATGGCCCTTGATGTTTCCGTATTTGTCGGTAATGTCTCCATCTTCATCAACGCCCATGCCAACAAGTCTCTTGGGATTCCCCTCAACAACCTCACCGACGACATTATCATCTTCGTCAATGACCTGGCCATTTTGACCGACCTTGAGGCCAACAAGACCAGCAAACGGGCCCTCAGGTTTCTCCCTCTCGTCTTCTGGAATCAGGTCGCAGCGACCGATGACCCTGCCCTTGTCGTTCCAGATCTGACCCTCAGCATCGAGTTCCTTGCCAGCGCAGGTCTTGACATCACCCTCAACTAAGCGACCAATAGGGACACCATCGTCACCAACCACATAGCCACTCTTGTTAACCGTCCTGCCTTCCATGACGGATAGATCCGGAGGCTCATATTCGGGTTGCTCAAGGCGTTCTGCATGGCCAATGACGGTGCCCTTTTTGTTAATAATATCTCCATCCTCATCAACGAGCAGACCGATGAGTTTAGCCGGATCGCCTTCAACGACCTGGCCAACCCTGTTACCGTCTGCATCTTCCACCCATCCGCCTTCCTTAACTTGAAGACCTTCAAGGCCTGCAAACGGCGCCTCTTCTTCAGGTTCCTCGACAGCCACGGTCTTGGCACGACCGATGACGTGACCCTTTGCATCCCAAAACTGGCCCTCGTCGTCACATTGAACGCCTAATTTCGCAAGCTTCTTAGGGTCACCCTCGATGAGCTCACCACGAACGACCCCATCATCATCGAGGAGCTTGCCTTGCTTGTTGCAGGTCAGACCCTCAAGAATTGAAAGAGGCGGCAGCTCTTCGCCAACCTCCTCTTCGACCTCCTTGGGTAGCGTACGAACCCGGCCAACGACGTTGCCGTCTTCGTCAAGAACCTCGCCATTGTTGTTGCATTTCTTGCCCGCGCATTCGGAAATATCTCCATCAACAAGCTCACCAATGGGTTCACCGTCTTCATCAAGGATCTGGCCCTTCTTGTTGACCTTGAGGCCTTCCAAGATCTCGAGGCCAGGCAGGTCCGGAGTCGCCTCCTCGACAGTTTCTTGGGCTTCTTCCGGCACGACTTCGCCTAGTCGCTCACGGAGCTCGGCCGCAGCTTCTTGTGCTGCTTCACCTTCGATGACCTTGACCTTGCCAATCACGTTACCTTGCTTGTCCAGGACATTACCTTCGGCGTCGATGGTCTTGCCAGCACACGCCTTGGGATCTCCATCTGCAAGTTCACCTATCGGATCGCCGTCGGCATTGAGCACTTGACCCTTCTTGTTGACTTTGAGACCTTCAAGAATCTGCACAGGGATCTGATCCAAAGCTCCACCCGCAACTTTTTCAGGCGAGAGTTCGCCGGCTTCGATCAGCTGGTTCTTGAGCGCTTCCGCAGCATCGTTGGCAGCATCGCCGGCGGTGATTTCCATCTTGCCAATAACATTTCCGTCCTTGTCCAAGACGTTGCCGCTTTCGTCGACTACCTTACCGGCACATTGTGCTGGATCACCCTCGACCAAATGCCCAATCTCTTCACCCTCGTCATCCAATATCTTGCCCTTTTTATTGACTTTGCGTCCCTCCAGGATCTTGATAGGCTCGAAAGGTAGGTATTTGGCGGCCTCGGCAAGTTTCTGTTGAGCGCCCTCGGCGAGGTTGACGCGTCCAATGACGTTACCTTCTTCGTCAACAACCTCTCCTTGATCATTGAGCTGGAGACCCTTGACCTTTTCGAGGTCACCCTCTGCGAGGTTGGCCAGGACGTTGCCATCATCGTCGACGATCTGGCCCTCTTCGTTTAGTTCGCGACCTTCGAGCGCATCAAGGCCAGGGAGCTCGGGATCAATTTCTGGAAGACCCTCCTCAAGACCCTCGGCGACGCCATCCACAACGCCGTCGACCTCTGGGGCTTCGCCTGTGGCTTCGGCAATCTGTTGCTCGATTTGCTCCGCAGGCACACCGGCCTCTTCAAGTTTACTTCTAGCACCTTCAAGGTATTCAGGATGGAGCTGTGCTCGGCCAACTACATCACCGTCCTCATCAAGAATTTCGCCGTTTTCATTGAAAGTGAACCCTTCCAACTCTGCTGGGTTGCCTTCGGTGAGTTGGCCTACCAGCTCTCCATCCGCATTGTAGACGTTCCCATCCGCGGTGCACTGCAGCCCATTGAGGATGCTGAGGTCAGTGAGGCCTTGGAGTTCTTCTGGTATAGCGTCTTGTACACCGTCAACTTGGTCTTGAAGCTGCTGCTTCACGGATGCGAGGTAGTCCGGATGGACTTGTGCGCGTCCGACAACATCTCCGTCATCGTCCAAGATTTCGCCGTCCTCGTTAAAAGTCATGCCCACCAAATCCTCGGCGTCACCCTCAGTGAGCTGACCAACGACTTCACCTTCATCGTTGAGAATGTTGCCATCTGCACCGCATTGCAACCCGTTCAGAATGTCGAGTCCTGGAAGTTGCTCTTGAAGGTCTTCTGGCAATTGGTCCTGAACACCTTCACCTGCTTCTTGTAATTTCTGCTTTGCATCTTCGAGGTATTCGGGGTGTAGTTTGGCCTTGCCCAGGACGTTTCCATCTTCATCCACAATCTCGCCCTTTTCATTGAATTGCCTGTCCTGGAGATCGGTAGGATTACCGTCGGTAAGTTGGCCAATGACATCACCATCATCATTGTAGATGTTGCCATCGATGCCTGGCGTCAGGCCTTTGAGGATATCGAGACCAGGAAGCTTATCAGCAAGGCCGTCCGGCAATTCGCCGTCGGCCAACCCTTTAGCTTGATCGGTAAGCTCTTGGGCCTTTTCGGGGGTCAGCTCCACGCGCCCAACAAGGTCCCCGTCTTCATCAAGGATTTCTCCTTCATCTCCGATTCCGTAGCCGGAAAGATCTTCGGCGTCACCTTCGACCAGCTTACCAATGGTATTGCCTGAGGGGTCTTTCACATCGCCATCCTCATTGACTTCGAGACCTTTCAAGATGGAAAGGTCGGGAACTCCGGGGAGATGTTGGCCAGTGGTATCCTCTACCGTGTCCTTGACACCATTCACTGCCTCGTCAGCTTGATCAGTGACATCGCCAGCAGTTTCTTGGGCGCCTGCCGCAGCTTCACCGGCAGTCTCCTGAGCTTGATCTGTGGCTTCTCCGACGGCACTTCCGGCTCTGCCAGCGAGTCCTTTCGCCTGTCCCAGGGCACCACCCGCAGTATCTTGGGCGTCGTTTGCGGATTCGCCTGTGGTGTCTTCAGTATCATCGGCGGTCTCTCCGGCTTTTTCAGTCGTGTCATCAGCAATGTCTTCGGCTTCTTCCTGAGCACCACCAACGGTTTCCTCGGCTTCTGACACCGGCTTCGGCTCGGCTTCCTCTAGTCCCTGCTTGGCTTGGTCGCCGACTCCCTCAACCTTGCCAGTCAATCCTTCCTCTTCTTCGTCTCCAGGAGCTTCGCTGGAGTCCCTCATCTCGACCTTGCTTGCCTCCTCGCCGGCCTGCTCCTTGACATCTTCAGCCGTGTCTTGCGCCTGCCCGGTAGCACCTTCGGCTTGGCTGGTAACATCACTGGCTTCAGGCCTCGGTGGTAATTGAGGTGAATCAGTATCTGATGGCTTCTTGGCCCCAAGCTTGGCTGGCTTTCTGCCTGAGGCCGGCGATGGTGATCCCTGCGTTGCTTGCTGACCAAGCTTCGAGGGTGTACTAGATGTTGCTGGCTTCTTCGCTCCTAGCTTAGTGGGTGTTTTAGGGGTACCCCCAGTCCTTCCGGCAGCTGGCGACGGAGCCATGCTTGCGGAAGTACGCTCAGTTACGGGAGTTCTTACAATTGACGAAGAGTGTATTGGGGAGGTTCTATTCGGTGTAGGAGGAAAGGAGTAATACGTGTAAGAAGACGAATCTTTGGTCATGTAACAACCGTCATTGAAGACGAATGGCTGGGGGGGGAGAAAAAAGGGGGGAGGGGGTTTTGTATGAAGTCAGGGCTGGGAAAGCTAATAAATGGGGCGGTACTCCCTACAAGGAGAGATGATGGGGGATTCCAATCGGTTTCATACCATGACGTAGAGCTACCTGGCTTCAGGAAGGGTGCGTGCTTACCTAGCTCGCGCCTCAGTTCGAGCTGCCACGCATGCACCCATGTCTTCCAAGTTTTGCGCGCGCCATCACGGCCTCCAGCCTCATTTACTGGTCTGGGCGAGCCCTAACAAGGCGCGCCGGCTCGAGAGAGGCATAGCTGGAACCGGCTGTTGCTCCCGTCCCCGCTGTTGCTGATGCTGGTTACGCGACTTTGATGGCATTGCGTCACATGGCCAGTAGCTATTGCAGGGGGAACTGCGTTGCACGGCACGCTCGGAGCGCGGGCTGGTGCTGGCTTGGCTGTGGCTGGGGACGCTGCATGCTTCTCGATCGTCGATGGCTCCGGGTTGGGTATGGCGGGTTGACGATCGAAGCTTTGCCTGGGCGCACATCGCGCGGGGACTAGACGTGATCCCATTTGATCGATGAAGACACGCTCAAATCGTCCACGGACCAATTGCTCTCTTCTGATGGGAGGCACGAATTGAGATGCTGAGGCACCACGCTGGCTGCCAATCCTTGTCCGTGACTTGGAGATGAAGGGGTTGGAGATATCTGGTAGCGTCTGTCGCCAAACGCCACAGCATTGGGACTCATCGCGATCGCTGCGCCGCGGCCGTTTTTCAACAGGATGAAGGGCTTCTTGGTGCGGTGCAATATTTGCCAGCCAACTGGTGAGATGTTGCGGCATCACCGGCATGATAAAAGTCGATGAGATGCTGTCCGCCGTGGTCATCCAATAAGAGATCAGTTCAAGAATGAAGTGGCTAACACGGCCTGCCTCGCTTGCAGTTGTGGGCTGGTGCGCCCCATTTGTCCAAGCTAAACCGCCACTGATAATCCGTCATGCAGGATGGAATTTTGAAGATCCCTCCCTCACCCCGCTAATGCGTATCCAGCTTTCCCATCCGACACACATGAGCAGAGGGCTGGACGTGGCGACGAGACATGGATTCCTGCACTCTGTACGGAGTACGCAAGATACGACTTGCTTCCGCGTGCAAGTCTAATGCCTGTGCATGAGATCGGGAACACTCCGTTGATGAAGTCAGAACAGACTTTAATGGGCAAAGGCGTTGGTTTTAACTTTTGGTAATATACGGAGCACCTCCCTACTCTGGAGTTTAACGGTGACACACTAGCACCCTCCACTGATTTCATCCGCGCTCTCTGTGGCACCGTGGCGGAGGCACTCGACTCTGGATGGCTCATTTACTTTCGCTCTCGTCCGGATTGTCCCGTCTATAGATCTGTCGAATTCCCATCGGTGCTATGTGCCTTGGTAAGTGTGGCCTAGAATGCTTTTGTTATTGAACTGCCCAGCAGGTATTCATGATTCTATAACCGCTTCCGTTGATTTCCAACCGTTCAAAAAAGACGCATTGCTCCTATTTGTTTATTTCACGAATTTTATTCTATATAGTCGCTCCTGGCCATTTAACGGAGAATTATTAAAGATCTTTGTTATTGATATTCTTAATATTCACAAGACCGTACGCACACAATGCCTCTCAGAGCTCCACTCCAGTGCAGGGTATCCTGAATAATGCTCTGTAGATGTACTCCGCAGTCAGGGTCAATTTCTTACGTAGACAACACCGCTGCCGGTAAGGTATCCGGCCGCGACGTTATTATTTCTGATGTGAACGCCTCCCTTGGAGCACCTTCTGCTTGTTTAGCATTAAACATGTTCTCCTTTGTCCGTTTGGCGTCTCCCATGGGCTTCGAGGCCTCATTCGCCCTCTTCTTTCTCTCGGCCTTTGATTCCTTTGGTCGAATTGCTAAGGCTTCATCCACGTCCCTAGCTTTCTCTATGAGAGCCTCCATTCCCAGCGACCGCACTACATCTTCATAGCTCTTGCTCTGTGTGACGGCCTTGTAGACGCTTTGCTTGCCTGGAATCATCTGGCCTAGGAGGTATTTCGTATTCCCCCACTTGTTATGTACGCCCAGAGCCGTCCTCACATACTCTTCCACTACTTCCCTCCAACCGAGCAAGCCGCCTTTCTCTTGAGTTTGAAAACAGCTTGGGTTCTTCTCAGCCGCAGTAGCTATCATGGCCCCGTCGACTCCGTACTCATCAATCAATGCGTACGCCTGTTCTCTGTTCTCCACATCGCCGTTCATTACACACGCGACGCCTGCCTCCCTGCACACCCTTGCAATCATTTTCAATTGCTCCCTGATCGCCTTCTCTCTCGGCCGCATTGATGTGGTCCGACAGTGTACTGTCAGTCCTGTGATTCCCGTCTGCACCAATCGGCCTACCAGTGCTCTCGTCTCCTCTTCTGTCTCAAGGAGACGTATCTTGACCGATATCCCGATTTCATGTTTGTGTCCAACCTCCGTGACCAGCGCCCTCAGAATTGCGCATAGCCGGTCCGGATCTCTGAGCAATGCAGCACCCATCCCACCCTTCATCGAGAAGGGCTTGGGGCATCCAGAATTAACGTCTATGCCTGCAACATCCTGAGCGACAAGCTCGGCCGCAACCACGGCGGTTTCTGGATTCGACGTTCCGAGCTGAAAAATTAGACGCGAGGATTCGTAGGAGGGGTGGAGACGATAGATGAGTGACTCGTGGCGCTGATCGGACGGTATCTTGTCAATTTGCGCTTGTGATACTCCATTTGCGGTGGTGCGTATGAAGTCGACAGTGGAGAGGCGGGGGTTCGCATGACGGGTGCAGCCTATGAGGGAACGATCGACGGTTTCGGGCCCTGGAAAGAAGGTGTCGCGTTAGAGAATGGTAGGGGGTAGGTGAAAATTGGGAACGAGTGGGTCAAGGACAGTGCGTACCCCATACAAGATCTGCGCCATATTTCAGCGCGAGAAGACGTGAGGGAAGTTCGCCGGAGCGAACCATTGGCGCCAAGACGATTTTGCCACGATAGTCGACACCATTTTTGGGGATAGGGACACGCGAGCCCGGAAGTGTCATGATGCGTGTAAGTGTTCGAAGCATTCCATCTGAGCAATGGGAAGCAACGGGAAAGATGTCCGGGCTGTGCCGCTGTGGTCGTAAGGTAGGTAAGGTACAGAGCACCTAGAGTAGAACGGCAGCACCTGGTCGGGTGGATTTGATATCACGTGTTAATATCACGTGTTGGTGACTCGAGCGATAGAAAATATTTGGCTTCCCACCGACCCTATCACCCGGCCACCACCCTGCCACCACCCTGCCAGCCCTACAGGCTACGGAGCATCTGCCTGCAGGATTCCGTAGGGCAATGTCAGCAAGCCTCACAAAGCCATCTGCTTCACTAATGTTCTTTTTGTTGGTGTTTAATGCAAAGCTTTTCACCGCTCTTTGCAAATGTGGTTGAGGAGCACGGCGATTGGGAGAGCTGGACTTATGCTTTTTGTGCTGGCTACCTCCCGTTTCAGAGTCATCCAAAACTGCCCTGTTCTGTGGACTACACATTTTACTTTTCAAGCGATCGAGGATCTACCATCTAATGGAAATTGATGCTGACCACGAGCTGGATCCTAAGATTGCGAGTGCCTCGGGTTCCTGGAATTTCGCACGCATCGCGGCAGGATGTGGGGGTGGATTACGCGTAGAAAAGATCCGTGCAACGGCCAGGAACCGTCCAGAAACTTGCATTAAGCATGGGTGCATGGCCATCCGGCCTAAAACAAGTATTGGTCGGGGCGCAAACCGATTCACATAGGAGAAAAAGCACAAAACCGCTGGTGCGCTGTATGCTTTTTATCCTCTGCGCCGGCTGAGACGGTGGAGGTGGTAGAGGCCTTGCAGTCAGCCCACACTTGGCAATCCAGAGTTCGGACGCGGCATGGATCTTTCATCCTGTACCTTGTGATCTGCCGCGGACCGTCTCCGTTCGTAGAACCATCTGCCCGCCCGAAACCCCTGCTAAGGTAAGTCGAAAAGGGGTTACTTCAGTACCAAAAAACCGAAAGGATTGATCCGATCAATGACTAAGAACGACTTGAGCGGCGAAGACACGATCAGTCCTTGGACCGCTGATGCTAGACATTTCGTCTGTGAGAGGCTCTTGTAATAGTGGTACTCCGTATTCACCAACTGGATTAACGTTTGCCCCGCGGCCTATCTACGGATACGCTGGTGCGCTGGTCTCGGGCGAGCTACCATGTGCTACGGTAATGTGCGTGTTGACATTGTGGAGACTGCTGCAGGTACTAGGTTCATCACCCTGCACCCATGCGACAAGGATTCTCGATCCCTCACATCAGCGCACATCGATAGGAGAGGTACCGTCTTGACGACGGGGACCGGGTGGGCAATGCTCAAATACACTACGTTTACTCCGTATCATCGGGTCTGTTGCATGCACAAGCACCCACTTTCCTATCATTTCAAAGTGGACTCGGAAGTACACCCTCCAATGAATTGACCGGACCAGACTTCTCAGACTTAAGAGACGGCCGTTTCCTCCTTTGCACAATGTCGGTCACATTTGCCAGCGGCAATTTGCCTCCAGGAATGGCGCAGGACGACAATCTAGGCCCGCTTGCGTTGCGAACATTATGGACACTATTAGGCATATCAACGGTCTTCGTTTTTGCCAGACTGGTAGTGAAGTGCAAAACGACTCGCCGACTTTACTGGGATGATCTCCTTATGACCCTCGCACTGGTGAGAAGGATTTCTGAGCAAATCTTGGTGTCGTGTTTACTTACTTTTTTGGCGAAAGGGTTTTGGATATGCACATGCTGTCACCATATCTGTGGCGGTAAGCACGGGATTCGGTCGACACATATTTTATCTCGATCCGGACGAACGAAAAGATACGCTCCGAGTGGGCTTCTATTCTCTAGCCTGGGGCTTTCTTTCCCCTCTTGCCGGTCGTTTGGGCTTTATGGTTTTCCTGCTATTTGTTGCCGGGACCGATCCCCTTATCAAGAAGTGGTGGCTCTATATTTTCATGTTCCTTCAAGTCGTCGTTAACCTTGTTGCCATTATTGTCCTCTACACCCAGTGTGGGAATGAGCTTGATGTTCTTTGGGATCCAGCCAAGCAAGCTGACTTCAACACCAAATGTTCGAATCCTATCATTCAATCTGATTATGGTTACTTCCAAGGCAGTAAGTTGACGGTCACCCCTCATTGGAATACTTCGCTCGCTCACGGCTCACGAAGCATTCAACACCCTCACCGACGTTTTCTTGACAGTCCTACCGGCCCTTATTATCTGGCATACTAAGTTGAAATTGAAAGCGAAGCTCGCCTTGGCGTGCCTGCTTTGTCTGAGTATCTTGTACGTCGTCCATCTCTAACAAACGTGATATGCATGCCAATGACATTTCATCAGGGCTATGATTGCGTCCATTGTCAAGACATACGAGGCGAGAGCGCTCAGTGAAGTACTTGACTATACCTACGATCTTGTCATATATGTCATCTGGATCTCGATTGAGCTCAACGTCGTCATCGTTGTCGCAACGATTCCACTACTTCGACCTTTATTCCGCCGCAATCTATTTCCCTTTGGCCGACGCCCACGGACTCAGAAAGGCACGGTGCTATCGAGCATGAGTTCGCTGCCTCGCAAAGGCTGGGAGAACATCACTATGGATTCTGTGCTCTCCAAAAAGGACAAACCCAAAGCCCAAACTAGTGAGCTCGGCGCATCCGCAAGCAGTGAAGAGATCCTAGAGTCGAGGGATCATCAGCATCCGTACGGGATTACAAGGACCGTGGAGGTTGAAATCACCTACGAGGCTAACGATAAACCTCATGTACATGCTGCTTTAGTTGGACTGGTTCCCGGCATTATCGAGCCGCATCGGCATGCAGGCCATGCTGCCTGAAGAGGTTAAGAATATGTATGAATTGGGGGTGGGGATTCAATGGATACAATAGAGCAAGGCGTAGGGTGCTTGTGTGTGTCTCGGACTTCTTTGTATATCTTCAATTGGATAATCTGTCGTCGGGCAGGAACCATGGGTCTTCAGACGGCCGCCTTCTACACACAAATGCCAGGACTATTCTCGATGACCTGTTACGACTTTTCCTAGTTCATTCTTTCTGTCCCTTTCCTGGACTTGCGACATCTCAGCTTTCTACGTATGCCACCTCGCTTGGAGGCACATTGCGTTGACTGAGTATTAAAAGGAAATGCATCTGTTGGTTAGAAAACCCAGTGTCGCGAAAAACTTTTCGGATCTCAAGAACTTCGGTATCCATCCTTTGATGGACGGCGACTCTACTCTTGTGGACTTGAAAGACATATTCATGTGAGGGATGGCTTCCGCTTCGCACTCGTCCTTGGGATCCTCACTAATAAATCGTCCGCTAGTGATGGTTTCGTTAAAGTCAAGCTATCCCGAATCCTTTCCTTTAGTCTGAGACAATTAGGTAGGTGGTTGCTATGGCGCATACTAGTCATGACCTCTGTTGCTTGTGAAAACTTGTCACGATCTGCAGCAAGAGCTTGACTCTTGAATAGGAGTCCACAGATGTATGATATTCCGCCTTGCGTCAAAATTCGATGATCTGTCACTGCATGACTCTACACTACAGTAATGATGAGTGACAGGGCTGTTCTGGTTATCGTTACGAAGGCAGCTTATAAGAGGCTGCGCCTCTACACCTTCCACTTTCTTTCAGAAAGCATGTTTGCCGAAGTCCTGAGCGCTCTACCCTCGAACTCCTTCATTAACACTGCCCAGGTCAGTGAGACCTAGACATTCGCTTCTATGTATTCACAAGCCTTCCTTTACATCCTTTTCAATGTCCTCGCTACCCACAATGTCTCTGGCAGCCCAGTGCTCTCTTATCGCAAGTTTGGTGGGATGTCTCCTCAGCTAAATAGTAGTAGCCTTCTCCCACATCCGAATGCTACCTCAAATGTAGACGTCACTTCGACGAGTACGATTCGGACGACAACAACGAGCACGTTCACAGAAACAATTCATCTGACGTCAAGTACTACTCCCGGATCTTCAACCTCAACCTCAACCCCGACGACGACGACAACGACGCTAACGACAACGAGCTCTGTAACGGTACCTCCGACGATGGCTGGAGCTTCTACTACTACCACGGCAGCCCCAGAGTCCCTACTTTCCGAGCTATCAAGCTCGTCGTCCAGTGAAGCTTTCTATCCAACTCCGGTTCCGAGTTCAACGAGGGATGCCTCGAACGATTACGGATCACTAGCAATGACCGGCAATCCGGAATCCTCTTCGTCATATGCTCCAACGAGCACCGTCAATGCTTCTTTGGTTGCGCTGAGCCTCTCCTCTCCGCTCTCCTATTACACCACCACTATTTACCGTCCTACCGCCGTCGTCGTGCCGGTTGGCTTTTATCCTACCTTTCGCACTGCCACCATTAGTACCCTGATTGAGGACCTGACAGACTCGCAAGGCTACGTTACCGCCGTGGCAACAACGACGATTGGTAACGGAGGACTGACGACGACGATGGTTAGTGCGATTCCTGAGGGACTTGAGGATGATGGGTGGATGGCGCCAGGAAGCATCACGAGGGTGGAGACACCGACATCCACGGCAACGGCGGTCTGAAAAAGGTTGACGAGGTTGAGCTTCGTGTCTATACGGTGCAAAGGATCGATATGGGATTCCCGGTGAAGCTAGCCCTTCGGTGCATTGTTGGGATGTATCTTGTTCTCTTATGGCTTATTCACGGCGATACTCATCTTTCCGTAGATACTTGGGTTTGCTGGAAAGACCTCGGTATACGCGGATGTTATGTTCTTTGCTCGTGTCCATCCGGGGACCGCCAGACGCTTGGAGACTGGCGAAAAACACTTCAAGCGTACAAAGTGTAGAGTTCCATGTATTTGTCTACGGCGCATGTGAGTGACAGAATAGGGCCGATACCATTTGACAGGCCCTCAGTAAATCTCAAACTATCAAGCAGACGGTTGTAACGAGATCTAGCGAAGAACGTGAATGGCAATGTTGAAATAGATTTGAGATTAATTCGAGGATACCATAATGAAGTGAGGCGTGATTGCATGACTTGCGCAACGTGGTAGAAGATATGATCATTGCGAAGGGTTGATACAAGTTGAACACGCGAGCACTTTACATTCTTAGATGATGTAAACGTCGAAGACTGAATCTTATCGGGAACGTTTGCAATATGAAAATCGTTCATCTACCGAACCAGCTTTGACGGTCGGCGGTCTGAGCTCTTCTTCTGACGCAGCGAGGTTTCCCATTTCCCCAGGGCAAACTTTGTAAGTCAAGTTGACTTTTCGCTTCTGGCGCTAAGCCTGCTCTAGTCGAAGAACGACACACGCTGACCGCAACCCATCGAACACTCCACGTAATCTTCTGGTATTACAAGCTCTAGTCATAGGAGGAAAGTTGACGAAGACGCCAAATAAAACTCATGCCTGGCGGATCTGTAGCAGTGTGGTATGAAGTACAAGGATTTAGTCCATTTCTTAATACCGAGAGATCCGGATATTCAGATAGGGTGTAGTTATTGTACAGTGAGAGGCTCGTCCTCCCGTGCAACCAATACAACTCCGCTTGCCTGTGTTATCCTAGCTGATCCCGTATGCGCCACAACCCACGCATACACGGCAATCCTCTCACATCTCCATGCTCTACCCTCCCCTCCCCTCGTGATGACAAAACAAGCCAAATCGATCATCAGATGAATCTCTCCTATCGTACACGCTCGTACTCTCTTCCAGCCTGATGTCCCTCATGGTATCCCTAGCCCCGAGCTACCCTCAATGCAACAAGTTCCTCAAATTCGGACTCGCACTGGCTCCTTGCCCGGCCGCTCCATTCACACTCCCACCCTGTCCGGGTGTGCTTGGTCTCCTTCCACCATGCGGGCTTGCCCCAGCCGGGACGTTGCTCGCAGGGACGTAATTCTGCGGTGGTAGCCCAAACGGGCTATGCGTTGCCCGCTGTGGACTTTGCAGTCCAAAGTTGTGTGGAGAATTTGCATGGATTCCGTTCGCTGAAGGGAGGCTCCGAGGTGAGTGCTGCGAATGATGTGGCGCGGGAGCATTGTTGGACGTTGTCGTTGGAGGTTGGAGGGGTGGGGGACGACTATGGGGGCGGGTTGGATGCATGCCGTTGGACAGCTGGAGTGGAGGCGGGGGATGGCCGTTGACTGGATGAATATGATGTGGTGATGTAAGAGGGTGCGCATACGGATGGCGGCCGGGACCGGGATAGTTTGCAGGACCTAGACCAGGCTCGTGGCCGTTGGCAAGAGGGGGTGTGGTTTGTGTATGTGGCGGTTGAGCCAGCATCCAGCCGGGAGTAGAAATAGGTGTCGGTCCCACGGCGGTGCCATTGGGTGTTTGGCTAATCCATGGAAAAAGGTCATGTCGTAGAGGTGCGCGCGGTGGTGGGGCCTGGTCTGCAAATGGATCAGGAATGGGCTCTGGTGGTCTCTCTTCCCGTGGAGGAGGCGTCGGTTCGCCGCGCTTGCGTCGAAAGTAACATTTGTGACAGAGGTACTCATCCGGCTGCTTCACAGCACCCGAATCGATCAAGGCAGCTGTAGCGGTTGTTGCCATCGCCTCGACACTGCCATCCTCTCCATCAACCGTTCCATCCAATTCTTGCACACCATTGGTCATCGGCGTGTCTCGGATTTCACCATCAGCAAGTCCATTGACTTTACGCGCCGAGTCCGCTTTCCACCATTTTGGGCTCACGTTCGACTTGCAAGATACGCAGCGACGATCAGACAGCATTGCCGGGCTGCTTGACCTTGGAGATTCGGTAATGCCATCCATGTCTTCGGATTTGACGTTTACAAAGTCAGACACACTTCGACCGCCGATCGAGTGTCTGGCAGCGCGAGTTGCTGCCGTGGACGTCCTTCGGTCTGCATGAGTTGCCGTCGGCGGTTGAGGAAGTACCTTGGCAGACTGATGTACCAGGCTGGCTTTGCGTACCGTCCCCGTTAATGTAAGGTCCGCCTGCTTGAAGTTTTGCACGTAGACTTGTAGAGCATTCGTGCTAATTCCCGTGCTGCTGTCCTCCTCTGAATCGTGGATACTGTGAATTTGACCGGTCTTGAAATCCTTGCCTTTGATGCACGTGTCACACCATGCGACTGGATTCACGGTACCAGTCTCTCCCTTGAGGGTGACAGTGGTAACTGCATCTTTCCGACTGCCCTTGACCGGTTGGACGTCAAAGCTGAACCAGTATCCGTGTTGATGTGCACATTCGACGTGGAACGTAGAATGACATTTGTGGCAGGAGATGCACGCGCCAGCGTTCGTCCCGCATACTTTGCACTGTTGTTCAAAGCGTAACAAAGGAATAGAGTTGAAGCCTTCAACCTTTTCAAGGGCCTTTGCATTGCTGAACTTTAGTTCCGGCATCCATGTCGCGCACGTGATGTGCACCCAGTTGTTCTGATGCGTTTGCTTCAGTGGTTCTCGCGGCTCGATTGGCTTGCCTGCTTTCTGTTGATCACGTTTATAGTCCGCACGGAGCTTATCGGCAAGCTCTTTCTCTTGCCGCTCCTTTTCCCGTTCTCGGTCGGTCTTCTTCTTATGTGACTGTTTCGGCGGGGCGACCAGATCTTGTTCCGTTCTGAAAATTGGGCACAGACGGCAGACGTATTCCTGCATCAGCGTTAGGTATTCCGCGCTCAATTTGAACCGAGAGCCACTTACGGTTGAAGCAATAGGATTTCTGTCATTCTGACAAGTATCGCAGATCCAGCGGTCAGCGTTTCTCGGCTCTGTGATGCCATAGCAATTACGATGAACCGTCATTGCGCAGCTGGAGCACCTGTATTTGATATCCGAGCTGGACATTTCGTAGCATACCGCGCACCACAACTCTTTGAACCTTGGTTGCTCGGGCGCAGGAGGCGGAGTGGGCGGTCGCGGCGGTGGAGCTGGTTTCTCCTTGGGCGGTTTGACGACTGATGTCATCGCCGTTACCTCCTTATCAGTTGCTGCCTTGCTCTTCTTTCTTGGTGGCTCTTGGGCATTGGCACCGTTCGTAACGGGGGCATCGGAAAGCTCAGGCGAGCTCTGTTTTGCGGCTTCATTAGCTGCGGCCAGCTCGTTGAGCAACTCCTCATCATATTTGCGTTTCCAGGCTCTGCCGCCACCAGTCTGGTTAAGCTTCTTTTGAACCTCTTCCACATTCTCCCATTTGACGGCATACTTCCGCCACAGCATGGCGCAACGTTGGCAAAGCCCAACTACCAGTTGGTTGGACCTGTCTTTACTGCTTCCTCTAGCGTCGGCGAGAACCATAGAGCCAGGCGCCACTCCAGGTGCCCGTCTCCATTGGCGTGACTTGTGCGTTTGGCAGAACTTGCATTGGAAGCCGCGTTTTTGTTTCATGGCCTTTTCGCCGTCGAATGCAGAGTCGTCGTGGGAGTCGGCAACGTCATCGACGAGTTTGGCTTGCGCATCCGTCTCCATCCTCTTTCTGACCCCTTTTCTCCCATCATAGGAACCCCAGATCTCACGACCTTTGGGCGTCTTCTTCCACATATAGTAGAAGCGAATGATCTCCGAAAGGGGTCGAGATGTCTTCATATGGAGGTGGACGAGGCGATGTTCGGAACCATATTTTGCAACGCCGTCCTCAAACTTCTTGATTTCCTCTTTGCTCAACTCGGGCTCTCTTAAATCTTTGATTCTATTGACCTTCTTTAACTGCTGTAGAGCACGTTCCGCGTCATACTCGGTTTCCATTAACAGCTGCAGTGCTTTATCGAGGAAGTTTGTGGAGTACTCTTTGACGCCAACTTCTTTAGCGCACTGCCGTGCACGTTTCATGTAGGCTTCCACGACTTCTGTCCGATTTTCAGGTTCCACAGGAACAGGCCCGTCATCCTCACCTCGTGAAGAGTGTGCGTTCATGCTGAATCTGAGTTGCGCTGTATTCTTTGGGTCATTGTTCGGGAGACATTCTCCGCGATGCAGGTAACCGATTGGCTCATCCATAACCCATTTCGGCCTCTTTGCTTTCATTTCTCGATCAGCTTCGAGAGCTGCCACGGTCTCCTTTGACAGCTTTGCGTCCTTTTTATGGCTGTTCGTCTTGACATAGCGTTTCTTGATTTCGGAAGGCTTAACAAACTCAACGTGGTGACCGTGCCACACATTGACATTGGCTTGGTGGCGGGGTCCCAAACGGGAGCTCGCTCGTGGATAGATCGCCCGATCATCGTATTGCAGGGCATCTTCTACTCGACAATGGATTCCAAGGTAGCGAACAGGCCACATCTTGGCGACTGCGATTTCAGCTTGAGTTCCAGGATGACCATCCACGCGTCCATCACTGGTGTCTGGAGTTGGAGCGCGTGTGCTATCGAAAGTGCCGGCTTCCTCTTCCTCCTCCTCGGGAACTTCCTCTTCTTCAGCTTCATGGGCAGACTCCCCAACGGCCGGGGTGTGACGTTCCTGAAGCTTTTTCTCCTGAGCGCGAGCACAAGCCGCACAAGACCACGCGAATCCTCGAGATGGCTTCTTTGCGATGGGAGGACGAACGCACGTCAGATGCCACGTGTTGCGGCAAAGAGCACACTCGACAGAATCTTGGCTATTGAATCGATGGATGTCAGAATGTTCGAGCAGCCGCCGGATCGCTATCACTCACCTAGCACAATATTGAGAACATCGTTTGCAAAGTTTGACAGCGCTTGTCAGTTCCTTGACGCGCCCCATCTCAACGGCAACAAATTTCCAATTCTCGTCCAGGGCCTTCTTGACTCGCTCGGGTACATTGATGATCTGCTTGGTTGGAATGCACTCATACCAGCGACGTATGAAGCGATCAAAGAGCTGATTCCACCAGAAGGAGTCCTTGTTTTTCCGATACTCGTCAACGTCATCAATTTCGCTGCGGTGCTTGATGTTACATTTCCCTCGTAGAGAAGTAATCGGACATACGTCAGAGTGCATGGTCATGTACAAAAGTCGAGAGTCAGCATTGTAGCGCTGTAGATCTCGAGGCCGGTAGAACCAATTAATGCGAAGCCGATCGACTGGCGTACTCCGATCATCAGACCTTATGTTGAGAAATTCCATGATCCTTCCCAAATAATAAGGATCGCCCGGGGGTTCGCAGACGAGATAAACATGCTCTGGGAGATAAGTAGTTAGTGAGGTCAGTCATGACGTGGCTGGACGGCCTTGGCCATCTCCGCAGGATTTGCGCGTGGAAGAAGAGCGAGACGTCCATACTTACCATCAACAGACAAGGTGGTACCATCATCGGCAACAAGAGAACCATTTTTCAATTTAGCGCCTGAGTGGTCGAAAGTCAACATGTTTGTTTCGCGAGCACCGTGGTGGACATGGAGTGGTTTTGGCTTCTTTGTAGTCGGCTGTGCTGGTGCGCTGGCGCTGGTCTGAGAGTGTCCGTGGTTGCCAGCAGCTTTCCGCTTCTTCGAATGCACGGCTCCGGTACCCGCACCAGGCACCGCAGAAAATGTCGATGTCCCAGGAATCTTGCTCGACGAAGAGGAATGTTGTGAAGTAGAAGCGTTGATGGACGGTGCGGCGCTTGGTTTCATGGCCGAGGGAGGCGAAAGACGATCTTCGTCGATGGCTGGACTGAGAGAGGCGGATTCGGAAGAATATGTTCTCTTGGAACCGTTGACATTGCCGGACCGCGTATAATCAGGGTCCACGTCGATGTCTGGCTCTTCCGCATAATTGACACGCGCTGTCGTACGATTTCGTGATCTCGTTCCATAAGGCGCGGCTCCGTTGATCGACTCGTTCGCCACGTCAGAGGCCGGTGCGGGTTGCTGCTTCATTGTCGAAGACTCGGCTGTGTCCAAAACGAGTGCCGCAGGGGGACTTGGTTCGACCGAAGCAGGCACGTCGTTGGAAGTCGACGGCGGCTGTGCCGTTCCAGAGCTTTGCGGAGCCAGCGAGTTGGCGTCGGCAGCCTGGGCAAAGGATGCTGCCGCGGCTTCTGCAGCGTCAGATGGGCCATCCGCGGCGGGGGCAGCCATGGTTGTGCCTGAATCCTCCGCCATGCCTGCCCTATCGCCCATGAGAAAAAGGCTGGCGGGCGACGGGCAGACGGTGGGCGCGTTGGAGCAGCGCAAGCAGGTGAAGGAGGCGGCGGGTGACGCGAGCAGAGAGCAGCGATATCAGGCGCACATGCAGCGGGCGCTTTCTACAGTAAGGTTGTCGAGGGTGCTCGGCCACGCTCGACGAAGAGAGAAGGCCAATTGCACGGTGGGGGGAGGAGGAGGAGGTGGATGGGTCCGGAATGAGGGAGGGCGGGAGCATGCAAATGAGGAAGAAGGAAGGAGCATGAAATTGAGGGCGCGGAGGGAAGATGGGCGAGGAACTTAACGAATGATCCCCCGAGTAGCAGCAGGCGGCGGGAGCGGGCGACAGCCGGACAGACGTGGGAGAGAGCGCCACACATCACCCTCCCTCTAGCCTCTACCTACCACTAGCCTCTAGCCTCGACGGTTAGGTAGCCTCTAGTTTTCCTCGACGTCAGACTCTGGACAGCAAACCGCTCCGTCACCCAGCCGAGCACGATGCCAATCACGCACCAGGCAGCTACCTAGGTACCTATCCAGACGCACTCTCGCAATCGCCAACGCTAGGCCACCTCCCGCTATGCCGGAAGTAGCAAGCAGGAGCCTTTTGAGGCAGAAACCCTTCACCCATTCATGTCGCATCTGTTGAGTCAGGGCACCGCCTTACATGGCCGTCCCTCGGTAAAGTCATGTCAGATCGATCATGGCATGGTCCGAATGCAGAAGTCAGGCCCATCCTCTGTCCGGCTAGAACAGATCAAAGTGATATTTGGTGACTCGTCGGAAGACGACCAGATTCGGCGCGCAACGTCTCTTCCGAAACCAACAGGAAGCTCGGCTGCAGCAAATCGAGTTGTTTCAGCTGACGGCACATTCTTTTTGCTCTTGAGCCTGGTCCTGCCAAAGTAACCAATGAGGAAGGTGACGACCAAATTCATTATCCATGTCTGATCCGAAAGCATGGAAAACGACGTTTTAGACGCAGAGCACGCCTTGCCCTCATCCGTGCCATGACGAGCCGCATTAGCTCAAATCAAAAAATGCGTCATGTCGTCTCTTCTTCGATCTGACTCTTGTGACTAAATTGTTGATTACTCACTGTTACTAGGTGTGCTGCCATAACGGCGCTGGTGAGTACGGAGTACTTGATAAAGTAACCCCCATTTGAGGCTCCATGACGGTAAGAGAAAACCATATGCAGAGCCCGTGACAATGCACATTGTTTCTGCAGGATAATGCAACGGCTTCATGGCAACTTCCTAGCTTTTATGATCTATCAACTCTACGGAGTGCCTAGTCTGTGCGAGATGGTGGGCAGTTTGTCATGCAGCGTACGACCAAGGGACCACGACACATCTCGATCACCGCCCAGTCTTCTGAACTGACTGCATCTGAGGTTCATGAATAATGTGATGCATCAGATTAAGCTATGCTCCAGGGAAGGGACGCGCTCGCTCTGTGACAGGACACTGATCATTTTACCCGACCTCGAAAGAGCGAGGTCCGGAAATGACCGCCCCGTCCTCTGAGCTGACTATATTTGGGGTCCATGAATCATGTGCTATGTCTGATTGACCCATGCCCCAGAGACGGGAAGTGCTCACTTTGTGATGGGAGGCCGACCATTCCATTTTACTCGACTTCGAAAGAGCGAGGTCGGAAAATGACCGCCGCGACGCACGGACCGACGCCGAATCCCTGTCAAGAGCTCGACGTCAACTCCAAAATTTCGCGTACCGTCGCACGTCGCATCCTCACGCGCCCCGACCCAGCTATTCTAGTCAAGATGGCCGACGACCTCTACGATGAATTTGGAAACTACATTGGCGACGTTGAGGAGTCGGAAGACGAAGATGTCCAGCATGGCGCCACCGACGGCGCTGCATACCTTGACGACGAAGAAGAAGACGAAGAAGTGGAGGCGCACGACCAACAGTTGATGGAAGTCGACGAGGGTCCGTCGAACGCAGTGGTGCTCCATGAAGACAAACAATATTACCCAACCGCACAACAGGTTTACGGGCCCGATGTTGAGACTATGGTGCAGGAGGAAGACACACAGCCACTTACTCAACCCATCATCGAGCCTATTGTGCAAAAGAAGTTCTCGATAGAAGAAGCAGAGCTGCCTCCTGTCCGCTTCTCGCGGAATTTCATGGCCGATCTCATGAATTTTCCCGAGCAGATCAGGAACATTGTCTTTGCTGGACACCTCCACCATGGCAAGACCGCACTCATGGACATGCTCGTCACGCAGACCCATGAAAACGTCCAGGCATCGCTTGACAAGAAAACGGGGAGAAAGCGAGACGAGCAGTTACGGTATACCGACACACATCTGCTCGAGCGTGAGAGGGGTCTTTCGATTAAAACTTCACCAATGAGTCTAATATTACAGAGCACCAAGGACAAATCGCACCTCGTTAATGTACTAGATACCCCAGGTCATGTCAATTTTGTGGACGAGGTAGCTTCTTCGCTTCGGCTTGCAGACGGCGTCGTCCTGGTCGTGGACGTGGTTGAAGGTGTCCAGATAAATACGGAACAGATCATTCGACATTCTATTCTGGAAGGCATGCCACTCACCCTTCTCATCAACAAGATGGACCGCCTGATTCTTGAGCTCAAGCTCCCACCGGCGGATGCCTATTTTAAACTCAAACATGTCATTGAAGAAGTCAATACGGTCATTGAAAATACTATTCCTGGCCAAGGTGAGAAGCGACGGGTCAGTCCAGAGAAGGGCAATGTTACATTTGCATGCAGCAGCATGAACTGGTGCTTTACTCTGCCTTCTTTTGCAAAGATGTACGCCGAGAGCTTCGAGGGCGTAGATGCATTCGAGTTCAGTAAAAGATTATGGGGAGATGTCTTCTTCAACCCCAGGAGTCGGAAGTTTTCGAGAAAGGCTCTGGAAGAAGGGAGCAAGCGCTCTTTCGTCAACTTTGTCTTGGAACCCATCTACAAGCTCTACTCTCATACTATTAGTGAAAGTCCCGAAGATCTCAAAGAAACACTCGGGCAACTGGGTGTCTTCCTCAAGCCTTCGCAGTACAAGACCGATGCTAAAATTCTACTACGGCTGGTTTGCGAGCAGTTCTTTGGACTCGCGACGGGGTTCGTGGACATGATTACAGAGCATATTCCCTCGCCTGTAGAAGGCGCAAAGAGAATGCTGGAAAGGTACTATACGGGCCCACTTGACACTGAAACTGCCAAATCCATGCGACAATGCGACGCTGACGGGCCTCTTGTCATTCATGTCACGAAGCTCTTCAACACGACCGACGCCAAAAATTTCCACGCCTTTGGTCGTGTCATGAGCGGCACTGCACGACCGGGACAGCAAGTTCGTGTGCTCGGCGAGGGCTACACCATCGAAGACGAAGAAGACATGGTCAACGCAACAATTGAAGACACATGGATTGGCGAGTCTCGCTATAACGTTCCTACTAGCGGTGTTCCAGCCGGTAACTGGGTCCTCCTCGCCGGCGTAGACAACTCCATTGTCAAAACTGCCACCATTGTCCCCCCGAAACTTCCTGCAGACGAAGATGCTTACATCTTCCGCCCAATCAAACACTTTTTCGAGTCCGTTTTTAAGGTTGCCGTAGAACCCATCAACCCCTCCGAACTCCCCAAAATGCTGGACGGCCTTCGTAAAATCAATCGGTCCTACCCACTCATTACTACCAAAGTCGAGGAATCCGGTGAACACGTCGTCCTTGGCACCGGCGAGCTTTATATGGACTGTGTTCTTCATGACCTACGCCGTCTCTACGCCGAAATGGAGATCAAGGTTTCTGACCCCGTGACCCGCTTCTGCGAAACCGTGGTCGAAACGTCCGCCATAAAATGCTACGCCCTGACCCCCAACAAGAAGAACAAAATTACGATGGTAGCTGAGCCTCTCGATGATGGTATCGCTGAGGACATCGAATCCGGCCACGTTAAAATCACAGACCCTGTTCGCGCGGTAGGAAAATTCTTCCAAGACAAATATGACTGGGACCTTCTCGCCAGTCGCAATATCTGGGCCTTTGGTCCCGATGAAATGGGTCCCAACATCCTGCAAAACGATACTCTACCCACAGATACTGACCAGAAGCTCCTCCGTGCTGCGAGGGATTCTCTACGTCAAGGTTTCAGCTGGGCAACACGCGAAGGACCACTGTGCGAGGAACCTATCCGCAACACCAAATTTCGTCTTACGGATATTTCTCTTGCCGAAGAACCCATCTTCCGTGGTGGGGGCCAAATCATACCCACTGCAAGAAGGAGTTGCTATTCCAGCTTCTTGATGGCATCTCCGCGCCTCATGGAACCAGTTTATGCTTGTGCTGTCACCGGTCCTGCCGATGCCGTCTCTGCCGTTTACACGGTCCTCTCCCGACGTAGAGGGCACGTTCTCCAAGATGGACCTGTCGCCGGTACTCCTTTGTATAGTGTCAAGGGTTTAATACCAGTCATCGATTCATTCGGCTTCGAGACGGATCTCCGAATTCATACGCAGGGCCAAGCTACTGTGTCTCTAGTTTTCGAACGGTGGAGCATCGTCCCGGGCGACCCCTTGGACAGGGATGTGAAGTTGCGACCATTGGAACCGGCTGGTGCGCAAGCAACGGCAAGAGATTTCGTTCTGAAGACGCGGAGAAGAAAGGGCTTGAGTGAGGATGTGGGTATTAGTAAATTCCTGGAGCCGGAACTGTACCGAAGCCTAAGGGAAAGCGGGATATTGGACGGATGAAGTCAACCGAATGCCAGGGAGCGTCGGGTTAGAACTCTACAGAGATTCGATAGAGTATCGACGGGGCGTCATCCTTGTCACTAAAGCGTGTGGCAGAGCGCGAAGGAGTCTTCGGTTCGTAACGCGGTGAATGCAATGGGGCAGCTTATGGGACAGAGACTGTTTGCCTACGCAGGCCTTGACGCAAGCTAAAACAATTCCCACCGGTATTCCTCAATGGACGCTGGTTGATCTTGTTACACTAGGATCCTACACTATTGCAGTCTCGAAACTGAATTCTTTACTCGCTCGACCATCCTCCATACATCCGTCTTGCGACCAGCTCCTTTGACACCCCATGTTCATTGGTGCTCGCCTTCTCAAGAGCCATTCACCGTCCTTTCATCTCCCTGCATCCTCTCTACTACGATCGCACTCGCTCCTCCTCCACCATTGCAAATTCCTGCGCACCCAATCTTACCACCTTTCTCCTTCAAGACGCCAAGCAGCGTGGTCACGATTCGAGCTCCACTTGCTCCCAGCGGGTGGCCCAGCGCCACCGCCCCGCCGTGAATGTTGACTTTGTCTTCGCTGAGGCCAAGAATCTTCATATTTGCGAGTGCTACCACGCTAAATGCCTCGTTGATCTCAAATGCATCAATAGAGTCCTGCGAGATCTGGGCGTGTTTGAGCGCCTTGGGAATGGCCAAGGCAGGTGAGGTCGTAAATTTGGAGGGCTGCTGCGCCGCATCACCCCAGCCGAGAATCTTTGCAATGGGCTTGAGGTCGGAGTGGGAGGAGAGGTAGGATTGTGAGCAGAGAACCAAGGCGGCAGCGCCGTCAGAAAGGGGGGGAGGCGTTGGCGGCTGTGACGGTAGCGTTGGGGTCGCTGGGGAGGAAAGCCGGGCGAAGGGTGGTGGTCCGAGATTCATTGAACTGCAAAGGCCAGGGTTTAGTATTTTCTTTTTTTTCTTTTTTTTTTTTTTTTTTTTTGTTTTTGAAGCCGGAGGAAGACTTTTAGGCAGGGCAAGGCCAATCAAGACCCTTCTCTAAAGAGGACGAGAAAGGGATTTGGAGGAACGAGATGAACGCGATGGAGCGAGACTCACATTCTTTGGCTCCTCGTCCTTTTCAATCACGATCGCAGGCTTGTTCCTTCCGCCAGATACTTCCAGCGGTGATATTTCTTCCCTGAACCACCCCTTCTCCTGTGCCTCAATCGCCTTTTTGTAACTCCGAATACAATAGGCATCACTCTGCGCCCTGTCAAAGCCATGATCCCTCGCGCATTCTTCCCCCTGTAATCCCATGTGTTCCTTCTTCCCGTACGCATCGGTTAGCCCATCCCGGTCCAGTCCGTCCACTAGGGTCTGATTTCCGTACTTTGCGCCGCTGCGTAAGCTGGGTAAATAGTGTGGCACATTGGACATGGATTCAGTCCCGCCGGCGACGACGAGATCAGCAGTACCGGATCGTAGGGTGAGTGACGCGAGGATGAGGGCTTTGACGGAGGAGGCGCAGACTTTATTGACGGTGGTACAGACGGTGGATTCTAGGAGGCCGGCGTTGATAGCGGATTGACGAGCCGGGTTTTGACCAACACTTGAATACATGCATGTCAGAAATTTGTGCCGCTTACGTGCCAGTCCGGTTGTGGGGTGGAAGGCGAGATTTACTTGGCGGAGAGGACATTGCCAAAGAAGACTTCTTGAACTTCTTCTGGCTTGACGCCTGCGCGTCCAACAGCAGCTAGCAGACAACGACAGTCAGCTCTAGAAGCTTCAAACATATTTATTGGAGCTTGACTTACCCTTTATCGCATGAGAGCCCAGTTGTGTTGCGCTCAAGCTCGATAGAGAGCTTTCCTCCAGTCAGCAGAAGGCTTCATTGAGTTTCTTGCAATTGTGGAACTGACCCCAGAAAACAACCAACTGGCGTCCTGGTAGCAGAAAGAATATACACTGGCTCCTGCCCTGACATTTTGAACTCTGAGTATTTGTCGCGAATTGGAAGTCGGACGGCGATTACTTGGTTTTGTATGTGGATGTTCAGTCGACTAATCACCTAATAGCAAGAATGCGGCGATATTTGGACCAATCGGAAGCAGCTGTGCGCCGGAGATCTTCGCACCCCGAGGGGAAGATGACGTTCCCGAGCGATCCCTCGACTCGCATCAATCAATCGAATCAATCCTTCCACCCTTCGGTCATTCCTTGTTCTCGGGGTTGGTCTTTTCCCTTCGGGGCCTACCGAAAGACGACCCATAGAGCCTTGTCCAAGACTGTGGTGATTGGACGCAACAAACGCATGATCTACCACTAATTTAAGGCTACCCTCCCCAGCCCAGCATCGACTCCGTCTCAAGAAGTGCTGTAAAGCTACCACTTAGCATCAAGCACAATTACCTGCGTGCGAAGCGACCTGGTTTTGGATTTACCCTCAATAACTTCAGAGATAAACGTGGAAGACCATATGGACGTGACTGGTCTTATGCCAGACCGGCCAAGCTTATTTGCGACTCGCAAAGTTAGGAACTGATTTTATTTAATCACCAATTCGTACAGGACGTCCTCGGAGCACTAATTAGTTTTGGCCCCACGTCGATGCCTCTATCCCTGCACACGGAACGTCCTTCCAGTTGCGGTCTTGCGCTCCTTTTCTTCGTTTTCTGGCCTTGCTCGTCGCAGTACTGATGAAATTCAGCTTCATTCCTCGTCGAGGTAAAGGTTGGATGGCACATACCTTGCAGAAAGTCTGCAGTCCGTCTCCTCATTCTTGAGTGTATGTAGGCCTGCATTGGACCCCGTTAGAAGTGCTTCCGAAAACGTTGGATCTAAATTCTTACCTTCGAAGCTTTGATGTGATAATGGAAATAGTCGCGGAATGTTTGGATATGGGAGATGACTTCCTCTCGTCGCTGCTTTGAAAGATGTCTTGGGAAAAGGACAAAGGTGATATAGCCGATCTCCCCACTTCCTGACCGAGCGAGACCTGGAACGCCTTCTAGTTCAAGGGGAGGATCATTGCGGAAGAGTACTTGGGGGGCGTTTTGGATTGCTCGCCGGCGTGCATCTACAAATTCCTGGTGTGCAAAGTGAGCATTGCCCTTCACCGATCAAACATAGGCTCCAAAAGTAAAGTTTACCTGCAGAAACACCTTGCCAAAAATCCTATCAGTCTCTTCCCTGAACACCGTGCTGAATATGACAGTGACCCTATCGTGGCTGGCCTTGACATAAATTGCCTCTTCTTCGCGATAGTGTATTGCGCGAACCTCTCCTCCTTCCCGCACGCCCTGCGGTGCCGATTCGGACGTGTATTTGGACGCTTGCTCTTGCAAGTGGGCAAATTCGTCAAAGGCTTGTTCGAAAGGAGCGGCCATAGCGTTGCGCTTGAGAAGTGATATTCGGCGAATCAAGTCATTGCGAGCGTCTTCATCGCCGGGGAGGTCCTCGAGATCTACAGCCACCGAAAAGTCGTATCCTTGTTCTGGTGAAACAATATATGGGCCGTATTCCCTTTCCAGTACTTGCTGCGCGCCATACTGAACCAGCTCATTGAAGCATCTAACAGATATGGAAATGAGGAGCTTGGTCTTGCTCTCTGGGGTCGAGATGTGAAATGTCACGCCGTCAAAATCCGAAACAACTTGGTCTATCGACGTAGGAGCAGCTCTATTGTAGCGTCAGCACTTGAACCCCATGAGCATCTTGGACTGGACAAAAGTAGCCTGCTCACCCTGAAAACCGGTCTTTGAGAAGAGACTCAATGAGTACATTCTGGTAGTCGAGGAGAAGCATACTGGGGAGAAAACATCTGGATGTTACCGTTAGAGCCCATGTCCTCGGAGACTGATAAAGCGTTTACAGGTGCGGGAACATCGACGGTGAAATTCAGAAGTCTGATTAATTCATTGGGAGTAGGCTCCCTAACATAAGAGGTACCAGAAATTGTTTGGTTGGTTCATCAGGGAGGTGAGATTAGCGTATGAAATTGTGTACACGTACCAAGTGAGCATCAAGTTCGTGCGAGCAATTGCAGAGCGGTTTGCCCGTAATGCTGTGGGCATGATCTCGGTCCAATCTCGAGGCGAAAGTTGAGGTCAGCTTCGAGATGCGGCGGTGCGGCGGGGAGCTTGGCCGATCACATGACCCACCGTCTCTCATCGCCGAGCTGCCAAATTCAACAACGCAGGCACCAGGTTCCGCATTCGACGACACTCCATCATCCACAGATTTCGCCATGGGTCGGCTTCACAGTAATGGCAAGGGCATTTCGTCCAGCGCCATCCCATACTCGCGCACTCCTCCAGCTTGGCTGAAGACCACGCCCGATCAGGTCGTCGACCAGATTTGCAGACTGGCCAAGAAGGGGGCCACGCCGTCTCAGATTGGTGTTGTGTTGAGGGACTCGCACGGAATTGCTCAAGTCAAAGTCGTAACTGGTATGCCTATCGACGCCTCTATTGTAGAGCCAAAGGAGATTGTACTGACAAAACGCTTAGGAAATAAAATTCTCCGCATCCTCAAGTCCAACGGTATGCCCGCCTGCGACTGAAGCATCCATCCTAGATTCGCATGCACCTCATGCGTGGATTCGATGTCATTCTCATGCCTCTGTTGGGTCTCTGACTGACAGAGTGATTCTATTGCAGGCCTAGCTCCACAGCTCCCTGAAGATTTGTACCACCTCATAAAGAAGGTATTGTCCCACAGCGGCGCTCCTCCCCTCACCAACGCACAATCCGCAGAGTTGACTGAGGAATTTTGCAGGCTGTTGCCGTCCGGAAGCATCTTGAGCGCAATCGAAAGGACAAGGACTCCAAATTCCGCCTCATTCTCATCGAGTCGCGTATCCATCGTTTGTCGAGGTACTACAAGTCTGTTGGTGCTTTGCCACCAACATGGAGATATGAGAGCGCGACTGCGAGCACACTGGTGGCATAGGTTTACCTTGCGGGTGGGGAGGACGAGTGAGAAGTAGCGTAGATATGTAGCACTTCTGGCGTCATGGACCATTGAGAACTGGACTGCCGTTTGCTTGTCAGATAATCGATTCCAGATTGCCATTTTCCGGCGTGCTACCTTGTGTCTGAACCTTTTCAATCAGGAGACTAGTATCTCCCGTACTCCTTCCAACTTTTGCTGAAGCCTCATCAGCTACAACCTGGGCAAAATCCTATCGTGAACGCCATCGCTCCTTGAAAAGAAAGTCTCTTTCATAGATCAAGCTTTGATTATCCGCCTTCGATCTCTCTACTCCTCTCCCCTAGGAACTCTGCCAGCCATTTCAACGGTTTCTCAGGCCTATCCCTACATTAGCTGCTTACGTCTCCGACGACTCGCAACTCTACATCCATCCTCAGGTCACACTCACTCGTAATTTGCCAGATACTTCATGCCCTCCAGCAAGTGTGGTGTCACATTTTGGTTCAAATAGACTCTTGTGGGGCTGCCGTGGGGACTTGGCGCAGGAGGCGGTGCGAGTGTTGCGGTAGCTGAGGGTGTAGCGGGAGGATTGGACGAGTTGCGTGCCCCTGTCGCCGCCTGCTGAGTGGGACCCGGTGAGGCAATAGCAGGGACGGGAGGTGTCGCCGTCGCAGCCATGGGTATGGAGGATGCTGGCTCGTTTGTAGATACGAGAGGTTCAGTTGTGAGGGAAGAATCGGTTGTCGCAATGGGCGCCTCGATTACAGGCTGCTACGATGTTGATGAGCGAACTGGGGATACTTGGGGGAAAGAACAAGATGGCAGGGAGAGTGACTGACTGCTGATGGTCCCTCGGGTGCTACATCTTCAGACATTTCGATATCCGCCGATGTGCCATTAGAAATCGGTTCAGTGGAAGCTTGACCAGGTGCAGACTTCGATTGGAGCTCTCCGCCATCTGAAAACTGTTCCGCCATGGTCTTCAGGTCAAATTGAAGGCGCGGGGGATTGTGCGATTAAACAAATAAGAATTTTAGGCGTTGTACGGAGTACAGAACAGCTCGGACGCGTCAAGGTTGTTTACGCCGACCCGCAAAGAACGTCATCCCACAACATATTACCGCAGAGTGCGCAGGTACCTGCCTGACAATCATTTCATCGTACCTAGGTGACGGCGCAATTCGAATATCTCGACCGAGTTCCTCAGCTAGACTCCATCAATTTCTTACGAATCTTTATATTCGTAGCCTGTTAGATGATTATTAGCTTCATAGCTACTGTGAATGTGGAGTACCCCAATTACTCTGTACCACTCGCCGTATGCGTTGACCTGTTCGAAAGGATATCTGCCGTGAATACATAGCTGAACAACAGAACGCGTATTGATACTTGTCCCCTTGCACCTCGTCAGGAGGCATAGGTGCTGATGATGTGTCTAACGCCATCCAAAGAAGGCATCACATCTGAGCTGAGTACACGGTGGTTTTCTTTTCTAGCCAGTTCTCCTCAAAGAGGAAAAGAAGTACTTCCAGCTATTATCCAGCTATTATCCAGCTCCTTTACCCCCTAGTTACGCTTCTCTGAGAGAGCGGGGATTGCCATGTTCTTATGAGGCTAGAAAGGCCCTCTCACCAAGATGAGACAATATCTCTTAGCGAGCGTACGAAAAGCTGCCTAGTTGCCGCCAAGCAGCAAAGGTGAGAACTCAAAGGCTTGACTGTCTGTTTTCTGTGTGTTGCGAAAGCTATTTCAAAAGACGGACCCACTGCAGTACATCTGCTGATATCTCGTGAGGCTCTTTCCACCTGCATGATCCCGTGTCAGAGGGTCAAATGTTATCTTTGGGCACTGGATCGTCCAGTACGCTTTTTCGCTTTCGCAGAGCAGGCTAGAGTGTCGTCTTCACTTCTCAGGCCAAGTGAAAAAACAAAAAGGTCACCTGCATCCTGCCTGCCACCCCACCCGCCATATATCTCCTGTCTCCACCCTTTTTCTCTCCAATCTCCACCCTCTCCCTCTCCGATCACGTTCATCCAACTCTGTCGCTTTTCCTTCTTCATAGGCTGGGTACATCCTTTCAGATAGGCAGGAAGCATTCAAGATGGGCAAAAACGAAGTTGCCGTCAAGGCAGAGTCCAGTGTAGGTCCACATCGATGTTCAGAAGAGGCGAACGCTCACCACTCATAGGCCGCCAAGCCAAAGCCTACAAGGAACTTGGCGAAGAATGCGTACAAGCCTCTCACTGTCGAGGAGAACGCCACAGTAGCTGTGGATGCCTTCTACGCTGGCGAGAGCCCTGAAGCCAGCGTCAGTGTAATACGTCTTCATCATCGTAGGCATACACTAACGTGTAGTAGGTCTTGTCCAAGACCGAGGGTTTCGCTCTTGACTTGAAACTTCGTTCTTCCCGTGGCTTCACTGCAACGCGCACCGTAAGTTTAACTTCATACTTTGCAAAGGACAATGTCGTAACAAATCGTGCAGATTGCTATTACCGAAGGCAAATACGCTGGCTATTCTGCTGTGCTATTCAAGCCAGCTTCACCTTTCCGTTACATGGAGTTGCCAGCCGAGATCCGTGATCGTATTCAGAAGATGGTACTGCTTCCGGGAGAGCCTCTGCAGATCAAAGGCAAAGCGAACGCTCGGCAGCAGATAACCGCCGTGAGCTACACTTCCAAGAACCGTCTTTCTCTTCTTCGCGTCGACAAGCAGATCCGCGCAGAGACGTTTCCCCTCGTGTACAGCAGGATTGCCTTTTCCGCCGACAGCAGCAATACCTTGACCAAGTTCCTCCTTGGCATTGGGCCCGATGCTCGCAGTTACCTCACGGACATCTCCATCACCAATTACAACAAGAAGGATATTCAAATGCTTTTCGTTCTACTTGCGGATTGCAAGAACATCAGCCGCCTTCACCTCGCCAATTACCCCACCTCAGGCAACCCAGCCAAGATCGCTAGGTCATTCTCCGTCGACGCGGGAACTTGGCTCTCGTCGCGCGTGACCAAGTCTGGGAAAGAGGAGGCCATTAAACCTCTTAAATTTGGCCCTCGCGCCCTAAGTAATGGAACGAAACCCTTTACTGAGAAAGATGTGGCTCTTTTCTTTGAAGAGCTTGAGAAGAAGATTTGACAAAGAGATGACTCATATACTGTGGAGGCACGGGGAATGACGGAAATTGACCAAGGAACCCTTTGCTCTTAGAATGGAAAATAGCGGACAATTGGATTCGATGCATTTGCGTAGGGGGTGGGCAGAACATAACATCATGCTTTCTCTCGACCTTGAATCTCGGCGGTGCTCGGTTTGCTCTGCATGGCAATGCTGTCATGAAATCGGAGGTCCTGAGGAACCGGCTTAAATAAGACATCATGGTAGCTTTTACTCGATAGCTTGAAAATGCTCAAGCCTCTTGCCTAATGAAAAGATTTATTTAAAAACGAGCAACCCACCTATTCGCTCATGGCCCTAAATGAACCAAATACATATACAGTACACGACTCGCTCGTAGGGGGGCTTTCCCGGCAGTGATAAGATCTCTAAGGATTGTGGTCAAAGTCGGAGCATAGCTTCCGGTAAAAAGCCGACGCACTGCGACCCCCATAACCTTTCCTTTGGCGTAAACCAGGAGATCACCCGCAGGACCCATTGAGATTGATCAAAGAATGAGTTTCATGCAGTGGATAAGAGCTCTCTCGGTCTTCCTGGGACACGAGGAGCCCTACATTCCATGCCATGTGGGTAGCGATGGCTGTTTACAAAGTATGAAGTAGTGACGACCACGAAAAAAATGGCAAGATAATCCCTTCCAAGCATCTCTTCAATACCGACACGTCCTCTCTCAAAGCAGAATGTCATTCGACTCGGATTGCTCCTTGAAAGTTGCCTACGTTGTGTGGCTGCAGTGTGAGCAGAAATCGAGTAACACATCAGTCACCAAATCACTCATTTGTTATTGTTTACATTCACTCATTCCCGTCCAATTCCCCTCCAACTGTAAAATCTGTTTCCATGTCTCTACTTTGTCGATCAATTGCATACGATGTCTTCAATCATACGGATGCCAGCCAGAAGTACGACTTGTGCACCGGCCCTCCTGCCCATTGAGGAGAATAATTCAATGGGCCGTGAATGGCCCTCCACGCTTCTCGAAGTCAAGATTCTACACTTCAAGCGTCAGCATCGCCAATGTGCACGCATTTGCGAACAGCTGTTGTGTGGCGCGGAAAAGGTACGTCCAAGTCAATCCCGAAAGCCTCCGGGAATTACTCTGCACTGCATTTCCTGTGACAGTCATTGATTCTGCTTGTCAATAGATAAACCCGATATACGAAACTTATCTCAACTTCTACACAGCACTGTCATACGAATGTCTTGCACGGGCCATGCATAACCATGCAAAGAACAAGATGTCAACATTGGAGCTAGCCGAAGATTTCTATGTTGCAGCCTTGCAATCACTAGCTTCCTCTGACACGTTTAGCGACAAGCACACACGTAGCGTTGTGGGTTCCGACTCCGTCTTCGAAATGCTGGCGCCCCGACCACGTACACCATCTCCACTCAAAGACTATGGCGACCGTCCGGTGTCAGCCTCATCTGCTTCTTCATTAGGGACGGTGAATATGGAAACTACCTCTTCACGGCCTTCATCTGCTTCGTCATTGTGTACCCCTCCTTGCGATCAAACAAAGCTCGCATGCAAAGGAATTTACCAGACTCAACAATTGACTCGACTAAACGCTTCTGCAAGCCAGTCAATGCAAAGGACACCTTCGCCTCCTCCGCTCAAACCAGTGTCATGGCAGGCTGTGCTGCCTATTACACCTGATCGCAGACCCAAGCTCATCCCTATTTCACCTACCTCACCCAACTCCACCGACTCTTGGTTGCTTGCACGCTCGAAGGCGAAATATACCACCCATCTCAGCTCCTTTGGCAACCAGCTCGAGTACCATATTCGATCCGTGCAAGTGCTCAGAGAACTAGCCGTGAAGAATCAACAGGTGAAGAGGTTGAGTGCTGCGCCGGCGAGCTATTGGACGCTTCCAACTGGGACAATCAGTGAGGAAGAGAAGGAGCAGAGAATACAGGAGGGGAGAGCAAGGCGCTGGAAGAGGAAGGCGGTTTTCAGTGACGAGAAGGCCATCAGGATTAGAACCCTTTGCGAGCAAGCAATGAGAGAACTTTGAGCATAGTGCTGCTATCTGAGAAATTGCAAGTGGAAGAAACATGGTCCAATGCTCCTGTTGTAGAATTACTTGCGCGAGCTCTTGATTATCACTCAATTTTGTTTACAGCTCATTCGCACATGGCGAAAAGACAGACCTGAGGGCTTGTGTGGAAGTTGTACATGCTCGACCGCAAGAGTTGCGTAGTGGCTTGGATATGAAGACGGTACCTGTTGAAACCAACTCACGCTGCGCATAGATTGATAGCTTTAATACCTAATCATCAAACAGACCAATTTCCCTTTTGACACAGAGTTGAGACGAATGGTTATACTTGGCTATCGTAGAACAATGTGCTTCTTTGAGCTTAGTACCTCCAAAAGAACGGTTTCTTTATTTTAGCGTAAATCATGCTATGGTCCGGACGCTGGTGTTGATGAAAGTATGGGGGACGCCATCACGAAATGGGGACGGTGCAGTGAACACCAACGAAGGCTGGACCGGATGGCAGAGCAGCTCATGAATAAAGCCTGGCGTCTCCTACATTAACAAACATGACGGCTGCACGCTGTCGAATTTTACCGTCTCACATCTTAGGCAATTGGTCAGATGGTCAGATGGTTCAAGCCTTACTTTGGTTGTAAAGGTTATGTGATACATTCAAAATGTTGGATCACTCAACGATACCCCTACTTGTCCGGCGACAATGACAGAGGAGGCCTGTGAGCATATGCGTTTCGCAACCAATGCTATGATAGCCAATACGAAGAGTCGCAGGAGCGTTAATCCAAATCACCAGCCGTTTCATCTGTAATACGAGTCATGGTGTTGGGTCACTTACTTCGTTGACGGTGTTCGATGAATCAACATTATTAATTGCTGGATACGTCCTTAAATGTAGACACCAGTGAGTCTTTTCAATAAACCTAGCCATTGGGAATCATACATTCGCACAACTCTAGAAACTGCTAGGGCAAAACTGAGACGTAGGTGCCCATGATGTACAGAAAGACTCAAAATTGGTCAACATCGACGGCACCAATCTAGACGCCAAGCAATTACCGCTGATAGCGCAGTTGGTGTTGGTCCTCGTAGTCTTAGAGGATCCCCTGGTAATTAGAGGGAGAGATCAAGTCATTACCTGTTGTGAGCGCTGGATCAGAATCGCCCACCTCGGCAGTGCGATCGACAAGCGTAGTGTAGCGGGAGGAATGAGTAGCGCTGCTAATCCTGCACCCTGCAAGACCACGAGGCAGATGAAAAGGCCTACCCAAGGTAGCACCGTAGTGTAGTTAATTGTCTTCTCAATCAGTCATATAGTCGGATGACCCTGCAGCGGATCTCAAGTCCAAAGGTTCGTCATCGTCTTTCCACTTTTCATTTATCGGCTTTTACGGCTAAAAAATCCACAGTGCCAGAGCCACGCCGAGACTTTGTACTGACTACTAAATCGACTTCACTGTACTCCGTACTTGCGAAGCGTACCGCAGTGATAGCACCTCGGCATCTCATACAACTAAGCGAGCCACTTCAACAACGGGTTGATTTGTACCGGACTTCGATCCAGAGGTCCTGCGTAGCCTAAGAGAGATCGGGAGGCCGCCTTTATCATCAATCAGGGGATTTCTTGCAGAAGTGCGCCGTGACAGGTGTTATTCGGATCGTCCCGGCACGGCGAACGTTTGGGGCAAGCCATGATACGGATTATATACCTAGCGCACAGAGTGCCCGTTGTTGTGATCACCGTGATATCGGATATCGCACCATCGTATGTATAACCCTAAGAGGGATAAGGGCCGGGATTGGCACAAAGGGGTTAGCGGGATGACGCACCCTACAATCGTCTGCACCAGCCCCAGAAGTTGATTTTCAGGGCGAGGCCTTCAGCCCCTAAGGTACCTAAATTGGCCGTTCTGCCATTTGCTGTTGATTCGCTGCAAAAGCACAGGGTCTGCCCAGCGGCCAGAAACCTTCTTCTTCTTCACGTGTTGGTACGATCTGATGCTTGCACCGCTTGCTTCAGCAACCTGGTCCGTAACGTGCAGCCGCTTCATCCGACTGACTCGGCTTCTAAAAACGTGCCTGGGAGAGTTGCTTGAAGGTCTTGAAGCAGCGAGTCTTGTCGACTGAGACGGATGTTATTGTTCGCCAGCCGTCGCTCAGCTTCAAGTGTGTATTAGGTAGGTAGTTCTTCTTTGTTACGGTCCGATCCGGTGCTCCAGACAGCGCTGAGACCAGTGTCCGCCGCATCGTGGTGAGTCGCGAGTCGTGCGGCTCTCCTCACTTGCATTTACCCAGAACCACCATTGGTGGCGCTTGCAGCGTCATGTTCTAAGTTGGATAATAGCGTCGCGCACCTAGCCATGTAGCCTGTCGCCCGCATGCCGCTCCGGAAGGCTTTAATTAATCGTTATGCTCGCTAGGATGCTTTGGGGCGCCAGCCAATAATCAGCCCTGTCATCAGGCTCTTATCCCTAAATTATCTCAGCCTGGCCCAATGCTTCAACTGCAGCTTCCAGCATGTCGTTCAGGATCGGCGCCCCCTCGTAGCGTTTCCGCAATTGTTCAAATAGGCGCAAAAGTCCAGAGGAAGTCGCCCAGCTCATCACCATCGACGCCCGCTCCATCCTCTCTGCCATTTACGAAATCATGGGCCTTCCGTGGTCTTGGGGACACCCGATATGGGTGACGTGCGTCGTTGCTCCCTTTGTGACTTTCATTTTTCTCGCCCTGCGTCTATACAGTCGTGGGGTCGTAACGCGATCCCTCGCTCTCAATGATTGTGAGTATTCTACAGGATGCTTTACAGGTCAACAGGGACTAATCAAGGTTGTGAAGATATCGCCGCAATTACTATGGTCTTCACCATCTGCTACAGCATCACGCTGGGCATCGCGACTCACCATGGGATGGGTCAGCACGTGTGGACGTACACGCCGGAGCTGTCTTCGGAATACTACTATTGGCTAGGGGTCGCTTCAGAGTTCTACGTTCTCAGTCTCGCGGGTTACAAAACCGCACTTCTGCTCCTGTACCTCCAATTGTTTAAGGTGAACAACACATTTCGATGGGCCTGTTACATTACTTTGTTCTACACGAATGGCTATCTGTTCTGCAACTTTATTACTGAGTTCCTGGGATGCTCTCCCCCAGCCAAGACTTACAACAAGGAAATTCCTGGTCACTGCATCAACACGATTGCGGCCAACATTGCCTACGGAGTTGGCCACATGTCTAGCGATTTGATCATTGCCATTCTGCCTCTTCCAATGGTCTGGAGGCTGCAACTCAAGAGTGTCAAAGAGAAGGTTGGAATTTCGCTTGTGCTGACGACGGGCTTCCTCGCATGGGCGGTTGCATGCGCTCGCTTCATCGTCTCCACATACGACATGGTATCTCACGACCGCACCTGGTACGCCGGTATCGGTTTCATGCTTAGTGTGCTTGAAATCAACACTGGTCTCATCTGCGGCTGCACGCCGGCAATGAGACCACTCTTCCACAATCTCAAGGACCGATCTCAGAAGTGGTCACAAAAGTACAGTTCCCGCAAACATTCCACCTCCGGACGCACCGATTCCACCGACTCGAGACCCATCAAGACTGCCGACAGTTTCCCACAAATGGCTCGACAGAAATCGAATTCCTCCAGCAACCTGCGGAATCAATCCATGGATACCGGACTTGGTGGCTATCCGGAGAACAACGAGAAATATGTGCAGGGCCGTACGCATTACCATGCAGTCTAAACTAACTTTTGCTGCTTGTGGGTCTATTCTGGAGCATGATCTTCGGGGACATCAGTACATTGTTCCGCTGCGCGTGTGGCCGTGCAGCGCGTGTCACGACACTATGATTCGACGTTCTTGGACAGCGATTTGACTAGTATGGAATTTGACGATCGGTAACTTTTGGCGTTACAAAAGCGAACCATTTCCCTTTGGAATGGCGTTCGAGGATTAGAGGATCATGGTGAAAGGGGGTTGGCTTTGAGAGGCGAATTAAATGCTGTCTCTGGCGGGACACCAGCGTCCAGGGCTTCGCACTTCGCACTTCGCATGACACCCAAGTGTCAGCTGAAGCAGGGGTCTCCAGCTACTAACAATGGCTGCTGCGCGCTTCTTGGCGCGAAGAGGTGTCTTGCCAAAACTCAATTAATTGGCATTACTTCAGCTGATTGCAGCCCTGACCCGGTATATATTCTCTCAACGCCAATGCTATGCGGAAGTCAAATGCTCAGATCAAATGCTACTTTGTCAACCCCTGTAGATTCCCACGGAACCTCGCACACTTGCCTTTCAATACCTTGACCGCCTCCACGAATAAATCCGCACTTTCAAACTGTCCCGTGCTCTCCACGGAAAAGATGAAATGGTCCCGCACACGGCCCAGTTTTACCTTATCCTTGAATTCGTCGTGTCTAAGGCATTCTCTGCTCACCGTATCTTTGAATGTATCCTTTACCACCGCCTTCTCTTCTCCCTCGTGGCCTGCATAGCCCGAGCCTCTCTGAGCAGCATCAGCAGCAGTAACGGTTTCGAGGCCAACGACGCCTTTGGGAAAGCATCGTGCGAATTTTCTCGCATCTTGGCCCAAGATGGGTTGCACAATGTCGATGGTCGGAAGTAGTCGATATGAAGCTGTAGCCACCGGACTGTACTTTGCGTGATCTTTCCCAACCCCTTTGTAACAGTGTAGCCTGATATTCAGAGCCTGTCCTGGCCTCATCTTTGCAATCAGGATATCCGGATTCACGGGCTCCACATTGCCTAGGACTTCTGCCTGTGGTCCATGAGCCTCAAATTGTAGCTGGTGCGCATACACGTTGGAACCCTCGTACAGCCGGGTTGGCTCTCGTTCGCCTTGTTCCCAGAGCTTCTTCCCATTTGCGCGCCACGTACACCGGGCCGTCAATTTCATGACGACGCAATTCTCCGCCGTTGGGATACTCTCTTGGAAGTGCTCCGGTAGCTCGGCTTGTTCCGCCTCGTCGCTCGGTCTTTTAAAATACCACTGCATATTCCTTAGACCGTCGGTATTGGCGACACGAAGCGGAATGAGCCCTAAACGGTGTGCGAGAACTTCATCAGCGATGATAGAAGTGTTGTTGTATACGAAGACGTCTTCGATAGCGAGGGTCGGGATTTCAGCGAGAAGGATGCGGCGGAAGGCATTGGCGATGGAAGCGTCGACGCCGGTGAGCGAGAAGACGGAGTGAGAGGGAGAGATATGATGGAAGTGGATATTGCAGTTCTCGAAGACGTTAGCATCCTTGAACGGAGAAGGTCCGGGAAACGGTCGTGTACCTTTACGAACTGCTCGAGGTTGAAGGAGTGGTCCTCGCCAGGGTAATGGCCGGGAAAGTCGGTGCTGGAGACATCGGTCACGGTATTTGGATTCACGCTCACACGCTTCCGCCTTTCGAGCTCTTCCTGACTTGGACCAGGCATTGCGTAGCTGCTGGTTTTTACATGGTGTGATGATGGTGGGGTGGATCTATCAACTTTCTCGTCCGGCCCAATAGAATAATTTATCGGCAGAATTCTTCACCGCCAACGCGGCGATCCGAGACATCGACGACGTCGACGACTTTCAGTCTTGCCTGCAGCAGACGACAATCCAACCATCCTCATCCTCCTTCTTCCCTTGATTGAATATGTCTGCCTCAATTGGTCGCCTCTTCAATCACAGTGCCAAGAGACTGTGCATTCGACCTCCACCACGAGCTGCATTTCTCCGCAATCCCTCCCGTCCTCTCTCGTCCTCTCTCCCACGCCACTTCGCCGAGCCTGCTCAAGATGCCGGCACTGGTACTCGCCTCATACCAGTCGACCCAAATTTTGGCCACCCCATAGACGAGAATGATCCCCAACACATGAACGTCACCCCCGACGATGGCGCCAATCCTGATAACCGCAAGATTCGACATTATACTGTCAACTTTGGGCCCCAACATCCTGCAGCGCACGGCGTGCTTCGGCTCATCCTCGAGCTCAATGGCGAGGAAATCGTACGCGGAGATCCACATGTGGGCTTGCTCCACCGAGGGACCGAAAAGCTCATTGAATATCGGACATATCTACAAGCGCTGCCGTATTTTGATCGATTGGATTATGTCAGTATGATGACGAACGAGCAATGCTTCAGTCTGGCCGTGGAGAAGCTGCTGAACGTGGAGATTCCAGAGAGGGCCAAGTGGATTCGCACATTGTTCGGAGAAATCACAAGGATTTTGAATCATCTCATGAGTGTGCTCAGTCATGCTATGGATGTCGGGGCCTTGACACCGTTTTTGTGGGGTTTTGAGGAGAGAGAAAAACTCATGGTATGCTGAATCATCGGTCACAGACGGCGTGACGGGAACGAAGCTTACTTGATCACAGGAATTCTACGAACGTGTCTCGGGTGCTCGTCTCCATGCTGCCTACGTCCGTCCCGGCGGTGTCTCTCAGGACCTCCCCCTTGGCCTCCTTGACGACATCTACCAATGGGCTACTCAGTTCGGGGACCGAATCGATGAGACTGAAGAACTTCTCACCGACAATCGTATCTGGAAAGGCCGAACCCAAGGCATCGGCGTGGTTTCTGCTGCCGATGCACTGAATTATTCCTTTTCAGGCGTCATGCTGCGTGGTTCTGGCGTACCTTGGGATGTCAGGAAATCCCAGCCCTATGACGCCTACGACCAGGTAGAGTTCGATGTACCAGTTGGTGTTAACGGCGATTGTTACGACCGCTACCTTTGCCGCATGGAAGAGTTCCGCCAATCCCTCCGCATCATTCACCAATGCTTAAACAAAATGCCTTCCGGCCCCGTCAAAGTGGAAGACTATAAGATCGCTCCTCCGCCACGTGCTGCGATGAAGGAGAACATGGAGGCCCTAATTCACCATTTCTTGTTATTTAGTAAGGGTTACACAGTCCCGCCTGGTGAGACGTATTCGGCCATTGAGGCACCAAAGGGTGAAATGGGTGTCTATGTTGTCAGTGATGGTAGCGAACGTCCATACCGGTGTAAGATCAGAGCCCCTGGGTTTGCGCATTTGAGTTGCTTTGATCAAATATCGAGGGGGCATTTGCTGGCAGACGCCGTGGCCATCATCGGAACTATGGACTTGGTGTTTGGTGAGGTAAGTATATCTTCTGTTGCATGTGAGTAAATACGATTCAATTGCTGACAACGTATGTAGGTTGACCGGTGATGACAAGGCAAGAAGTTGCCATTTTATTTTGTAAATACGAAGCATATGCTAGGCCAGAGGCCCCTGGCGTTCTAAAAACGTGTATATTGGTTGCCTATGAAGAGTTGAGATGCACTCCGTCCTACAGAAGTCCCAGCTTCGAAATCGGGCCGCTCCGGCGCGAAACACATGCACGGATCTCTTTTCTTTGGACGACAATATCGCCCCATCTCTTGCCAACGTATTTTCACCACGGCACCATCTTATCAGATCGCATATTATACTGCAATTCCAATACATGGCTTGTTCATGAGGCGACTAATTTGTATCTTCGAAATTTCCACCGTGAGCCTCTCCAACGTGATTGATCGTCCTCTGGAATCTGATGTGGGATTTCTTGAACCAGTTTTTTTGCATCTTCAACTTATTTTGTCTTTGACGAAATTTTAATGACGAAAGTCTTGACTGCTAGGTGCTTCGGATAAGCACGCAGCACCTTCGGGGAACCCTTGTTGAAGATCTAGCCCTTTTTGTTTTTCAAAGTGCTTGATATCAAAGACTGGAGGGCTCTGATTTTATCATCAATCCCATTGGTGTACCTGAAAAGGCTGACCGCCCACGCGGGAGACAGAAAAGGGCGAACACCAACTGTAAATCCCTCCATAAAGCTTTAGCTGCCATGCCACTTGACATCAATATCCAGCCGATATGCAATGTCCAGTTGGGGACGAACCCAATGAAGTGTTTGCACTATTTCTGTCACCCGGGTGCTGGCTTGATTGTCATTATAATCGTTAAACTGGAGGCGGGGAGGACCCCGATCTTTATTTGCCAGCTGCCGCAGAGTACACAGCCGAAGAAGGGAATGATTGTAGGCGAAGGCGCTGCGTACATAGCTCCCGAAGGGCGCCCAACCCTTGCATGCGCCTTTGGTTTGGCCATTGGACATCGCACACCGGGGAAAACACTGGATTGTCCTATTCCCCAATTCGAAAGACGTGGTCCAAGATCCGAGGCTTAGATGCTGCCAATATAGTGATGGCGGTTGCAGCACATAGCACAATGACGTAAGCCCACCATGGCGTTTCTGACGGTACCATTGCAATGCTGAACAAACTCTAGACAACCGTGAGTGATGTCAAACCGGTTGTCGTCGGAAAGGTGGCTCTTACGGATGCGAGAGAAGCAGGAAGATAGAGCTGTTACGCGTTTGTTAGCAGGACTCGGTAGGAGGCGTCCTCAAATGGACTCACGACTGTCATTCTAGTGAGAACACCAATGGTTTCGTTTTGCCGCGTGGCGGCCGCGCTTTCGCGGAGGGAAGAAGTATTTGTGAGCTCATTATCGTTAGGATGGTTCGTCTAATGTGTCCAGCCTAGATCTGGCGGTCGTGTCGTGTCTACTTACCCCATTCTTCATTTCTTTAAACAATTCCAATTTTTGTGTGAGCACGAGCTGCAGAGATTTAAGTTCCGAGACGCAGCCTCTGATTTCGGCAATGTAGCCGCGCCAAAGGTCTTGTAGTGCGTAACCGCTGCTTACGTTGAAGTAACCAATTTCATTCGAGGCAAAATTGTCCCACGCGACTAACGTTCGAGCAAGAGAGTCCCGGAAACGTTGTAAAGTAGATACCGCCCACGTTAGCTGCTTGGTCTTTGTGAGGAAACGGTCATCCACAAACGGAAATCTCATGTCCGAGTCATCGTCGCTCGTTGTCTCTTCCTGAAGTGTATAAGCCTGGATTGCACATACAAATAGTAAAGTTTTCGCTCTTGCTCACGTAATAAGTTAACCGCTCTTGGAACATAAGGACGAGGTTTTTCCATTCCCGAGTAGCTTGCATCATTCGTCGCGCGAGAACCATTAGGAAGTACTCTCGTGGATTCCATGTTGGGAAATTCAACTCCTTCAAGCCGCCGGAAGGTGCGTCAAAGCCGTAGCAGTAGTTTCCATGGTCATCCTGAAAGCCGTCGTAATACGTGCGATGGTCAGGCTCACTCCCGTAATATGTATCCACACAACAGTATGCGGTCCAGACCCATTCGTCCACGCCATGCAGAAGCATAGACACTTGTGCTTCATGAAAATAATCATCTCGTTCTTCCATCTTTCTATTGTTGCGAGGTAGAGGGAGTCGAAGTGACTTCCTGAAAGATTGGCCCTGTAGAGATCGTGAATCTCTAAGTTCAGAGCCCCGTCGAAGGCTGAAGAACGGAATGTGAAACTCAAGCACGTATTCTGGCATGAATGTTGACGTCTACGAATCGTCAGGCCTTGTTCACTAGGACCGTGAAATTAAGAGAAGACGCTCCATCACCCACATCATCCACATACCGTAGCAGCGCCGAAGAATGCTTTAGATGCTACATGCCGATCTAAGAAATTTCGAAGCAGCGTTGCGTTCGCGGGGGCAACAGTAGCTATGAGAGCAAGCATCGAATCTGGACTGGGATTTGCAATATACCTCATTACTTGTTAGACAACAATGCTTCAGTACGCTGTAGTATATTTACATCGTTCTCCTCTCAGCTCCGTGCCCATGCGGTGGTCGGGAAAGCCTCTGTCAACAGTGAGCATGTCAGAGAAGAACGAGGATTGCCAAGAGTTCCAGCGATGGCGTTACTACCTTAAAGCGAAGTCTAGAAACGAAATCTGGTAGTTTCAAAGCCTTGACAAACACATATTCGCCACAAGGAGGACTCTTCAGATATTCATCACTATCCCAAACGCGCGAAGAGGAAGGCCCACCAGTCGGATCACGTCTATCATCCACGAGAATCAGATTACCACGAGTATTGACACGCTGCGATGTATCCTGCCACAAACTCCTGACGTCGGCGGATGCCAGGTAGTCTTTCAAAATGCAAAAGTCGAACAATGCAGACGGATCTAGGTTTCCAGATCTTCCGGATTTGAGAAAGGTCTTCACGAGTATTGACGCTTCGCGTAGCTCGTGTAATTTGATGCGAGGTCGCTCGGGAATTGCCTTGGCGAACGTTCCGTCTTCACGCAATTCATCGATCACAGTCCTGTTTTGGATGTGGTAAAACTTGTCCTGGCGCCTTGAAAACTTTGTCTCCCAGGGTTGCAACAGCCGCCCAACGTCGCGAACAGATGAATATGTTGATTCCATTACCAAAAGAAAGAAATCTGTTGATGAATTCTCCACGTTCGAGTTTGAGCATTACTCCTAGTAGTCAGCCTCGCCGAGAGTGCTGAAGCCATCATGCAGCAAGTTCCCAGGCAATACTGGCACGTGTAAGGCAACAAGGCAGCTTAGGTTTGCTTCGGCTATCCCGACCTCCTCAGATTCTTCCATTTGAATGTGACCCAGCCAGATTGCACTTGCCACGGCAAACCCCAGTTCTCATCAATTCAGTAGGACTCGGCATGGCGAGCTCGTGAAAGGCTAAGGACGAATGGAAAGTGTTTGGATAGCACCCAGATGCCAGACGGAGATAATCTTCGAGCGCGACCGACAGTGGACCTGCGTAAGTGGTGTCCATCAGATCCATACAGCAGAACACTTATGCACACTGCCAGTGCAAAGAAGGTTGTGGAACGTTAAATCCACAATCCGTTCGAAATTGTGGAAATTGCGGTCAGGAAAGATGCTACAAGTGTACATGGGGCCGAGATGTCCCACTGAAACCAATGGAGTCCATGGTGTACTCGTACCCACTATATGAAGGGGAGTGGCTGTGGAACTGCGTAAGCTTATCCTAGGCCTGAAAGTCTTGCAAGTTTCAAACACTCATACGACGTAGCATGTTTGTGGTGATGGCCCAATGACTGTGTCAAATTTCGCCACTTGCACAAATTGTGGTCATTCACGTTGCAAAGCGTGCAGCCTAGTCGCTACGTAACGCCGGGTATTGGTAGAACCTCTTGAAAGGATTGCAACCGCAACCAAGGCTCTTCTATTTCCCGCGGCAAAGAGGATATCAAGAAAAGGACAGCACCAAATGTCGGAGATTTCTATTTCTGAGTCTGGGTAACCATTCTGGCATTTCCACTGTCTATGTAGACGTCTGCAGCTGCAGGCTCAGTCCCAATCTTGGAGGCGGGCAGCGGGCCTCACAATTCGGCCGGTCTGCGGCGTCCAGAAAATCCCACGCGAATTGACCAATTGACGAATGCAATGACAGCGACAATGGCGGAACTGAGCAGGAAACCGACGGCGATCAAAGTGGGTAAAAAAAATAAACCGACGAGGGTCCTTCAATCATTCGCATTGGTTTCAGACGTCAATGTACTTTGCTGAAAAACATGGCCAGATGATGATGGCCAGATGATGACCGGGTTAAGACGAATCTCAAGAATAATCTATGGCAAGCCTGTGGAATCAAGCTGGAGAGTACCTCAATAAAAGGATTATTTATCCCTCAGTCCGCGTCATTCGTGAAGCAACTTATCACAAGGCCTGTTGAAGGAGTTGTATCTATCGCTTTATGGTTTTTCATCTATCGACAAAGTACTCATTTCCCTCTATTCTCTTGACACTGGACGCAAAGGTAATCACTACCAATGTAGTTCTATTGCGCTTTCTTGCCACCATCTGCCACCGATTTCTCGACTTCTAAAGTCCCGGGTGCCCTCTTTTCACCCTCTTTCCCGTTGCCGGTCTCTGGTCGTTGCTTGATCGTTAGGCAATTGATGTCTAAAAAGTCGCAGATGTCGTTGATGACCAGGTAAGCCCATCGGAAGTACACCACATTCGCATACACGAAATACGCCCAGAGGTAGTAATATTCTGTATCCTCTCGGGTCTTGCCGGGTAGTGTCACCGGATCAAAGCCCAGCACCGGTACGTTGAACAGCAAAGCGCCAGCGATCAGGGGCACGAGCATTGCTGTAAAGTGTGGAAAAGACTGCCGGGTCAGATGGGCGAGGATGATTTTGGTGGTCATTCGTCCAAAGACTAGCGATAAAGTAAGGCAAAGCAGCATCAGGTGGTTTTCCTGCAACAAGGTCGAGTGTGGACTGTACACCCAGGCACCAATTCCAATTGTGTAAATAGCCATTGGAACCCATTCTAGGAAAACTGGCGCGATGGGCAAGCCCTTCTGTCGTCGGGCTGCTATAACGTTGTTCGTGCACTCCGGCATATGTGCGACGAAGAATGAGAAGAGCAGCAGTGGAACCCAGCAGTCAAGGATTGTATACTCGCCGAAAATCTCCGGGTGGCCTATCACATCAACGAGTCTGGAATGCCATATTTGAGGGCCGTAGATGCCCGACATGATCATGATTGAACATGCCAGGATGAGTCCTTCGGTAGGCCCATTGAAGTATCCGAGGTAAAGCGTATGGGTATGATACGTTTCCCAGGTCGAAAAGAACATTGGCAGACATGGCACTAGCGCAGTAAAAGCACCTGCATTGGTCGGTCCGTAACCCATTGCCGCAGTCTCGAGCAGGCTCCCCAGGGTACAGTTGAGAGAATCAATGCCGTGATCAAACAACTCGCCGAGCCCACTGCTCGTTCCCGTCCTCCGGGCTTGCTTTCCGTCTACATTATCCATGGTGCTGTACATCCACAAACCAAATGCAAAGCTGAAATATATCCATTGCGGACCTGGCCCAATGAGATCTGGCATGTACACGGCGAGGAGACCGACGTTGCCCAGGATGAAGAAAAAGCCCAGAAGAGTGACCATGTTGGGAGCAAGCCACAATGGAAGGACATTCACAAAGGCATTCCAGTAGTGTTTGAGGATGTATCGCGAGATGAACGATTTGTCCACCGAGGAATATTTGTAGGACTTGAAGTGAATAAGAGCGTGCTCAGGGAGAACCCTCCCTTGCGGCTTGTCTGGTCCATGAGAATTAGTATTTCCTTTGCAAGATTGGCCATGATCGGCTTGGAAGCCGTTTAATTCCACATCCACAGAGCCCAGGGACGAAGCTGATAACTCACTCGTAGCCATTCTGCTCAAGTTCCTCTGGACGAAACGATGCCGACTCTGCTGGACCACATAGAAGAACGATCCTATATCATTATGGCAATTCACTTCCTAGTGGAAATGGTGGTGTCGAATGTCGCGTGCGGGGATTAAAACCCGCAAGATGCGAGTGCTACATATTTTTTAGGGACGGTGGAATTAGGTCGAGGTTATGACGAGATATCGTCCAATCTTGGCCCCTTGGCCCACGGCAAATGCCACCTGCAAGGGTCCACGAATTCTAGTGGACACTGGAACATGTGAAAGGCAAATAAACTGAAGTCGGGTGTTCGCACATTACATAAATTTGCATCAATCTGCGGCAGTCGTCATCTTGGAGTAGTTCAGAACAACTTTAGACTGGATGCCTCCGAACAAAATTTGTGGACTGAAACACTGTTCCATCTCTCGTCGTAATATCATGTCTCACCTCTCCGAAAAACTGTGTACGCAGTCACGCATTTTCGACCAAGGTGAATGGCGCCATCTAATGCACAGCGTATCATTTCCCTCGTCCCCAGGATATTCTCAATGGCAAGCCACAGTCTTCTGCGCTGAGCCTTGCCCAAAAGCCAGGTACCCGACGAATGCGCCAACAGCAACCGCCAGCATCACCCATCCGTTGTAGGTCATGAACAAGAGCCTGGCCATGGGACTTGTATTAGTCCGAAGGCGTCTGCTTCAAGATCATGAGATGCGCCGCAACTTACATTATGAAAAAGGAATAAAACACTTGGACCGCATAAAAGGCCGCCTTGATGACTTTACTTTTCCTCTCCGCGCTCGCCTTTGTTCGTCCTGGGTAAAGCAATGAGCTTGCTTCTGTCGCATCTTCATGTATAAGTTTCAGCATCTCCATTGATATGCCCAACATCACCTCGTTCCGCTGCTGAACTCCTCCGCTCCACACCGAGGTCCCTTGCCTGCGCCTCTCCAACCCATGTCTGAAGGATGATGTAGCTTACTTGGTAGTGAATCTATCTCTTGTTTTGACGAGCTTTCATATCTTCGCGACAGCTCTCGAACGGCTTCGTATCCCGCCGTAAGGGCAGCGACGCCAAGAAGGGACCAAATGAGGGAGAATGTTGAGCGGATATGCCAGGATTTGAAAATGATGCAGAGATCGGTTGGGTCCCAGGTGAAGAGCATCTATAAAGGAGAGCCCAGATTTGTTAGCCATCGTAGCATTGTATGAATTTCGTTACAAAAGACGGGAAGTAGAGACGAAAAGCCAAAGCACTGATGGTTATACTCACGCTCATCTGGCACATGGGCTCCATGTCGCCCATGTCACCACCATGATGCATATGTCCGTGATCCATGGTCGCGATCAAGTACTTGAGGAGTCCGAATCCAGAATCTTGAAAGAGGTGGGCCTCGAGCAGAGTGAATGAGCTCCCAGTGGGACGGGAACCGTTTCAAGGGCAGTCACTCACAAGCAGGAAAGACCCGGCGGACGGGTAGGGCTGAATTTGGACTGAGGTGTGATGATATCAGCGGGGCACCGGGTTTCCTTTCCTTCTGCTCTTCGTACCTTTTAATCGTCAAAGATTCCTAAGTACGCTAGTAATCCGATCTTCTCCCAGCTTCAATAGCCACATCGAGCATCTCCTTCCTTCCTCACTGATACATCACCACTTTGACGCCGGAACTGGACAAAAAATGCAGTCGAAACCTTTGGTGCGACCTCTGGCTGCAAGAAGTCTTGTCCGCAATCTCCGACCAGCCAGCGTTTGCTCTAGTCAGGCCTTCTTACAGCGCGCTGCTTTCTCGAGTACATTACGGCGGCGAGAGCTCGCTGCTCCTCTGAACATTCCAAAATGGTATTCATCGCCTCAACGTTCTATCATCATCTCCCATGTCTCGCTAACCACGCTCAACAGGCTTTCGGAGAACTCGCACCTCCTCAAGCCACCCGTCAATAACCACCTGATAAACAACGATGAAATGACCGTACAAATCGTCGGTGGTCCCAATGCTCGCACCGACTATCACATCAACTCGACGCCAGAGTGGTTCTACCAATACCGAGGCTCCATGCTCCTGAAAACCGTCGATACCTCTGCCTCTCCATCTTCCACTACTGCATCCTCTAGCGCCCTGAAACCTTCCACCGGCGGCGCCTTCAAAGATATCCACATCCATGAAGGCGACATCTTCCTCCTTCCCTCCAATGTCCCACACAATCCAGTGCGTTTTGCAGATACGGTAGGGGTTGTGATTGAGCAGCCGCGGCCGAAGGAAAGTGTCGATCGCCTCAGGTGGTATTGTCAAGCCTGTGGGGAAAAAGTGCACGAGAAGAGCTTCCATTGTACAGACTTGGGAACACAGATCAAGGCGGCGGTGCAAGCCTTTGAGAAAGACACCGAGGCAAGAACGTGTAGGAAGTGTGGCGAGGTTTGCGATGTAAGGCCGAAGGCAAAATCGTGAATGGGCGCTGATAGCTGGCGGGACGCGCACGGTGAAGGATGGGAGTGTCAGCTGCTGTGTAAGATATAAACCATGCTACAGGCCCTTCCATGCAAGTTTGGCGACATGGTCTATTTTCTTTCGACTTGGTTTGACGAAGCCCATGTACTTGAGCTCTGCAAGTGCTCGCTGGAAAAGAGCCCTGGATTGGGTTGTTAGATATATCTAAAAGCTTGAGTGGAGCAGGTTGGACGTGCATAATACGTTTCTCATCATCGTCGTCCCTGGCAAGAATTGCATTGAATGCCGAATACAAATCGCCGACGTTGATCAAAGCCCCGGATTCCAGATATAACTGGTACAAAATCGAAGTTGGCGGATTTGACGATAGTAACGTCGACTGAAGTGAGGAATTAGCCTTTGGAGTAGCTAATCAAGTAAGGACATCGCGCACCTCATCTCTATGGTCGTTGCTACTCTGACAGCAGGCGCAGTTGAGATAATCATGGGGGACGCACAATGCACGCTCAATGACGAATCGAGGCTTGGGGGCGAACGTGTCGCGATGTGGACCTTTGATGTCGTACAGAAAGATTTCGTGCACGAATAACGTCTTCGGATCCACCAGTGTAGTGTTGATTTGATCTTCCAGAAGTTCATGCAGGTCTTGCACGATCTTAGAATACTCGTTGTCCTGCTGGGTGAGGCTAGATTTTTGTTTGCTCAATTCGACTTTCTGTGCGACGACAGTGGTCCGCAAGGTTTCTCGGATTATATCATGCTCGCTCCTTAGAGGTTCGTCCGATTTCTTATGGCTTGCAGTGAGTCTGTCGAGTTTACTTCTCATCTGCTCAGCAGCTCGAGTAATTTGAGCTTCATCGGAAGAGGCCAGAACATCAAGAATCCTTGCCAGCGTGTCAGATGCAAGTTTCTTGCATTGCAGGAGGGTGTCACGGATGAATGGCGATTGAGCTAGATCACCCAAAATTGCTTTCACGTAGAGACTAGACAAGGGCATATCGAACGATTGTTGCAAAATGGCGCTTAGTCTCCGCAGAAGCTTCAGAGTCCTGACGATGCGCCTCATCTTGTCTTTGCCGATCGAAAGGTGATGTTGTATGTTTTGATGAAGCTGTTGATCTGAATCGAGCAATGAGCGCACGAGATCGGTCTTGTCTTCTGCCAGGCAACATTCCGCATATCTGGCAATCGTAAGCAGGCTACGGGATCTGTTGACTGTAACTTACTCGCGAAAGGAACCAAGATTTCTCACTGCCTCGAAGTGGTCCTTGGGCACTGAATTGGTATTCAAGTTTTCGAGGAGGAACAGACTGAGCGGATTTGCGTAGAAATGAGACATGTATGCATACTGTACACCATTCAGAGAAACCCACACAAAACATGGTGCTCGGGCATACCTTGACCGCATCTGCAAATGCTTGGACGCTTTGAAAATGGTCGATTTGTCGATCAAACAACATTCGACAAAGACCAGGCCCAAGCCAAAGGTCCTGTTCCGGATTGTCTATCGTGACTTCAAAAACCTGTTCAAGCACATCATTTGCCTGTGTAGCGTTGAAGTTCTGACCTTTTATATTTCGTAGTGTTGCGCGTGAAAGGCGGTCCTGGAAATGCTCTGCAGATGTAGCAAGACCAAAGAGAAGCACGAATGGGATCACAGAAGCACTAAATCGTATTGGTCAGAGCATTCATTCATTATTTGTCAACAAGCGTACCTCAATACATCCACAGCCTCTGCGAGAAGCACGGCATCGAAGGCTTCCACGTCCTCGAAAGCAACTACAACTTTTGCAGTATGGTGATCCGCACTCCAGTCCCGTATTATCTGGAGATCGTAATTCAACAAACGTGGTCCTTTGCGACGCTGCACGGATTCATCCTCGTCATCATCAGCAGATTCACTCTGGGATGTTGCCCGTTGAATGAGAACTTTGAGCAAATTCTTTAGGTTCGAGGCATCTCTGGAAGATAGTGAAACGAAAGAGATTCGCTTCCTGGTCTTTTGAATCTTTGTTGCAAGTTGTCTCAGGAGTGTCTCTTGAAACGAAAGGTCTGGACCACCGGAAATGATTCCTGTTGGGATCGGGGAATTGGGAGTCTTCAGCTCCGCCCTGTCCAGGAAGTGGAGAATGCTGTCGAGAAGTCCGCGATTGATTTTCTCGAGAACATCCTGCTGTATGTCAGAATCAAGAGTGGACGACCGCAGAAGATTTGGAACTTACGTTGATGCGCCGCTCCTGCTGGGTCCACAGATCTCTGTACAACTGCTTCCGTTGGTCCCCAGATGATTGTAAGCCTTTGCTTTCGATTTTTCGCTTCTTTTTTGGTCGTTCTTCGGGGCTATCAAGAAGATAGAATTTTTCGTACTCCATGGACGCGTAGACGTGTAGATGCAAGGCTTGTGTACTCCGTAGTTGGTGCGCGTTCCTAGCTGAAATACCGCGACCCTAGGTAGCACCCCAGAATACAGTCTACCTTAAGATAACCAGCCAATTTCGACCTCAGCTTGCAGCACCACCTGAACCTTTGGCTCTAACAAAGTTGCTGCTGGCTCGCACGAATCTGGAATTTAGAGATCGCTGCCGTTCGTCGCTTTCGTTGTTTTCTACACTATCTCACAGGATCTACGTAGACTACAGTCCGTGTCCGCTCAAGAATAAAGATGTGATGCCAGAAAAGGCAATTTTAGCAAGCCTGTGCTGTCTACGGAGTAGTATCTCGTTTATCGATATTTTTCATTCATTCTACTCTCTGTGATGCCTTTACAAGGGAGCGAAGTAATCCCCGGTGACGAAATACATTTGATCAAACAATCTCTGAGTAGTCCTACAGATGAGTGCAGTCAAAAGAAGGTTTGGGGAAAAGCGAACTCCGGTATCCGTGTATCAAAACCGGTCTCGAGAGAAGTTTTAAAGGAGATCAGACGCTGTTGATCATATCGTGTCTCGTTTTGGTGATTATTCTAGAGATGGGTCGGTTCTTGTCTGACTAGCGGCGACCCAGGTTCAGGATAGAATAGAAATCATGCTACATTCAAGCGGCAGTGGAGGTGATTTTGCGCTGTAGACAGGCACCAGAAAAGGGAATTGGAAGGCTGCTGCCAAGACCACGATTATCCGATGACGTCGACGCGAAATTTTCCCTGACGAGTTTCCATGGAACCCTTTTTTTCCGCCAGGTCTTTAGCATGTCAATGTCCAGTTTCCACAAATCGCTCTTCTTCAACTCCGCAGACCCGAGAAAGCTTCCGTAGTTACGTACACGGATGTTCAACTTCGAGCTTGGCGACAAGGAAATCTGCCCATCTGTACAGGTGGGACGTCAACATGCATGTCTTGCGATCTGCGTCCCTGAATTTGAATCTCAAAGACGATCAGGGCTAGCCTATCCCAAGAAGCGACAACCCCCGCAGGAACAACGATCCAAATCTTCAAAATGCGTCAATCTAGATACGCCGAAATTGCCACCGCTGTAGGCGTTGCGGGGTAAAGGTAGGTCTATATCTGGGAAGTAGTTGCATCTATTCTATCCGTCATCTCCAACGAATCGCCCTTTGAACCATTGCTGCATCCTCTCCAAGTCTGTCAGAATGGTGATTGGGTCATCTTTACGGCAGAGTCTTACGGCAGCCTTGTTTTTTAGTGGTCGTGCCATTTCGTACATTGACAACAAGACTGGCGATGTGATTGTTCCTGGCGCATCCTCCTACAATGGGCTCAATCTTGTGCCTCAGATGGGATGGGATAATTGGAATGCTTTCCAATGCAATGTCAATGAAAGTCTCCTGCTCAACACGGCCCGGGCCATGGTGGACTACGGATTAAGAGATCTCGGCTACAACTACATTGTCTTAGACGACTGCTGGTCCATTGGCCGGAATTCAACTGGCTATCTAGTCGCAAACCGTAGGTCGATGAGCTTTTAGTAGACCCCTTCCTGCTAATGTATGACAGCCGAAAAATTCCCTAACGGCATGAAATACGTTGCTGATTCGCTCCACGGAATGGGCATGAAATTCGGAATGTATTCTTCCGCTGGTATTTACACCTGCGGCAGATATCCTGGATCTCTTGGCTCTGAGCAAAAGGACGCAGACCTCTGGGCCAGTTGGGACGTCGATTATCTGAAATACGATAATTGCTACAACCAAGGGCAGTCGGGAAATGCCATGATCTCTTTTAATCGGTACGACGTCATGTCAAGGGCGCTCAATCAAACCGGACGGCCGATTCTTTATTCCTTGTGTAACTGGGGAGACGACAACCCATTTGACTGGGCTTACACCATTTCGAATTCCTGGCGTATGTCTGGAGATGTCTATGACTCTTTCAACCGTCCCGATAGCCGCTGCCCTTGTGTGGAGACTCCTTGCACCTGGCCAGGGTATCATTGTTCCGTCATGAACATTCTGAACAAGATGGCACCAATCACTTCGAGATCACAGCCGGGCGCATTCAATGATATGGATATGTTGGAAGTCGGTAATGGCGGCCAAAGCGGTAAGTAAAGCTCTAAGAAATCATCATCAGCGGAATAGAATCAACCTTAACCGTTGGCAGATAGTGAATATGTGGTGCACTTCTCTATGTGGGCCATCAATTCTTCGCCGCTGCTCATCGGCACAAACGTCCTAACGCTATCCCCTGCGAACCTTGCAATTTACTCGAACCCGGCTGTCATCGCCCTAAATCAAGATCCCTCCGGCTCAGCTGCAGTCAGGAAATGGCAATACTTTGTGAATCCTGACGACAACGGCGAAGGCGAGATTGCTCTCTGGACCCGCTCTATGGACAATAATGATCAAGTCTTTGCCCTGCTCAATGCCGGAAATGTTAGCATGATGATGAACACGACACTTTATGACATCTTCCTCGACGCTGCCACTGCAGGTGCGTACGAGGCACCACCACAACTCTCGGAGAGCTGGGATGTATACGACTTATGGGCAAATCGTATGAGTGTTGCGGAGGCAGCAAGCCTGATCAATGGAACAGCGCCGACAGTGGGTGCAAACAGCAATAGCACTACGAGATATAACGCAACCGCTACAAGCTACGCCGAAGGGTTGATGAACAACAATACGGCATTGTACGGAACAAAAGTGGGCACAATTGGCCCTGGAGCCCAGAGCACGTTTTCTGCAATGATCGATCGACACTCTGTGGGCCTCTACAGGATCAGGCAAGCATCGAGCGCAACGCGGAAGAGGGATGAGCTATAATGAGAATGATTTTTGATGATTGAATGGTCATAAGAAACCGGAAATCGACTTGACGATTTGAACCCAGATAGTCTAAGAAGCAAGATGTCTACGTTCCATCACCGCCACTCTTACAGGTGATAGCTACAGTTCGCTCCAGCGAGTTTGCACGGCAAAGAGCAGAGCAATTTTAAGTCTAACCGTGTTCGTCTTCTGTTGATCCGGGACATCCATCCATCGTCTTGTCCGGGTACTGGTATTTGCACCAGAAGCAGTATCGATGTTTGTCCCGCAAGTAGTCGACGAGCTTCTGTAACCTGTCACCCACATCCAGAGTATTGAATTCGTCCAGTTCGGGATCCGCCTCTATGTCTCCTTCCAATACGTTGTGCTCATCTTCTGTGCCGAGAGCCCGCTTGTCATCTTCGTCCTCTTCAGGGTCCTCGAATTTTGGCAGACGAGACTGTGGAAGAGATTCATTCATCCGTTGCCGTAAATTTGTCTCGTGCTCTCGCTCGATCCTTTGTCTCACCAGTTCTCGCCACACGAGCGGTATGCTCTTGATCGGCCTGTATCTCACCTTCTCCCCAGCCTCGCGCTCCTCGTCTGGATCTGCCTCCACATCGGTATCCTCCAACCTTTCGGCCACCTTCATAGCTGCCCACATCTGTCCCTCTACCCTCTTCTCCAGTCGCTCCCTCCTCACCCTCTCCCGAAAGTCATCCTCATTCACCTTCCGCTTCTTCGTATCTATCTTCAGTAATTCAGCCTCCTCCCGGAACTTCCTTTTCGCCTCGCTCTCATGCCCAATCCCACTTCTATCTTCCTTCATCACTAGATTGATCGGTTCCGTCCTTGCATCTGGGTCTTTCCCGGTCCCTAGTGGACCGCCCTTATAGCCCAGTTTGGCCATCAGTTTTGCGCCTTTATTGTCTGGATTGGATATAAGAATAGAGGAGGACAGGGCGGTATCCCGCGCTTCGCGAGCTTCGCGGTCGAGTTGGGATTTGGATTTTGGGTAGGAACGCAATTCAGCGTCGCGTTGTCTGCGGGCACGGCGCTGGATGGATGTTTCATTTCGCGGAGTGGGATCGTCGGGGATAACCATGGTCATGTAGTCGTCTTCTTCATCCTGTGCTGCTGACGGAGCCATCTTGGCAGACTTGCGGCGGGTGAGATGATGCGAGACCAGCAAGCGGAGAATGCTGATAGCTTCAAGTGAGCGAAAACGCGAAACTCCACCAACATCGAGCTTGAGCTTGGGCTTGAGCTTAAGACGAGCAAAATGCACGATGAATAGTTCGAGAGACCAAAATATTCTGCCGGAGGCGGTCAGCGGGATGGCGGGTATAAGCTCTATCCCGGGTTTAAGCAGCAATTAGTGGAGCCCACGGAGTTGGGTCCGTGAACCGGGAGTAGCACAGTCTAATTGGCTTTTAACCCAAGAAGTATCCGTACCAGGCCAGGTAAGTAGATATTTCAATCGATCCAATCCCAGAGAAGCGGTGTGCCAGCTCCTTCCATACGCAGCCTAGAGCATGCAGTATCAGACTTTCGACCCCTAGTTGCGTCATGGATTGTGAGGGAGTGTTTTGGCCGGCACACAACGAACACACGAGTGCCCCGCAATGTTGAGTAACGCGTTCGGCTTTTTTCCTCTTTAAAACCGTAAAGTGCCCTTGATTTTGCGACAATCTCTGAACATATTCTCATATCGATTGATATTTGCATTCTCTCTCCATTCCTCCATTGACTCGTACAGCCCACATCCTGCGAAAATGGCCGTTGAATCGAAATATGATCCCAAAGACATGGTACGTTCAATTGGAGTTCACTACTCGTCCGAGAATATGTCAAAGAATATCGCCCTACTACAGTAGCATAATCTCTGTTCCCACAACCTGCCATTGTTTGAGGATCCACCGTCCAGCTGGATCGCTGACTTGCTATCGTAGATCTTTCGCCATCTCGGCCCCTCTGGCCTCAAAGTTTCCGTCTTCTCTCTTGGGGGATGGCTTACCTATGGTGGCACCCAAAAAGGTAATGTTGTGAAAGAATGTCTGCAAGCTGCTTGGGACAATGGAATCAATTTCTTCGACACGGCCGAAATTTACGCTTCGGGCCAGTGTGAAATCGAAATGGGTCAAGCCCTCCAGGAACTTGGCTGGCCGCGTGACGAATATGTCCTTGCCACCAAAGTCTTCTTCGGCACCTCTCGCAAGGAACCCAATACCCGCGGCTTGTCCAAGAAGCATGTCGTCGAGGGTTTGAAGTCCTCGTTGAAACGATTGCAACAGCCGTACGTCGACATCGTGCTGGCGCACCGTCCTGATTACGCGACCCCCATGAAAGAGATCGTCGAGGGCTTCACACAAGTCATCCGCAATCTGAACCTGGCCTATTACTGGGGTACCTCGGAATGGTCCGCTCAGCAAATCAGCGAAGCGCATCTGATCGCCGAGAAATATAACCTCATTGCTCCAATTGCCGAGCAGCCACAGTACAACATGTTCCATCGTGAACGCTTCGAAGTTGAATATGACCCGCTATACAAGCAATATCAGTACGGCACCACGATCTGGTCACCTCTCGCCTCGGGCATTTTGACAGGCAAATACAATGACGGTATACCCGAGGATTCTCGTTTTGCCAATCACACCTCTTTCTTCAATTCCACCATCGAGTCACTAAAGAACGAGGAGGGTAAAACCAAGATTGAAAAGGTTCGCAAACTCTCTAGCATTGCTGAGCGACTTGGCGGGAACACCTCACAGCTGGCTCTGGCGTGGTGTGCCAAGAACGAGAACGTGTCTACCGTTATCCTGGGTGCGACAAAAGTCGAGCAGATTCACGACAATTGCAAAGCCCTTAAATTGGTGGAAAAATTGACGCCGGAGGTGATGAAGGAGATTGAAGATATTATTCAAACTGCGCCAAAGGGTCGGCCGACGTTTGGGCGTGAGAGGTGAGTGGGTTTGTTCGCTAGATCCTCTCTCGGGAACGGATCACGCTGTGAACGGAACATAAGATGCTGGGAGTGAAAGGTGATGAACGAGATTGTGAGAGCCGTTCCCTGGTCTCGCTGTTTATGAAAGTTAGAAAGGTGCTGACTTGATGTCAGGCATAAAAAAGCGAAGGAGACGGCGAGGCTATGAGACTGGACATATCTGGATGAAAGTGGGAACACGGGCTGCGCCATCAATCGATATAAATAACATAAAGTTTGTTCTAGTTCTGCAAAAGTCTACTTTTTAACCCATAACAGCCAAGGAAACCAGTGGTAGAAGGCATTTCTGGATTATTTTCCATTCGTCTATCTGTACCTCAGCGGGGGAATCATGAAAAGAGTATACAAGATTAACAGCAACAAGGAGGAGCCTTATGGTGAACGAGCGTTATAATATTGAGCATTTGACCGGCAATCCGCATGGCCCTTCTTTCGCCGGCTTTTCACCCCCAGCTCCACTCGCGCCTCCCACCGCCGTGCTTTGGTTCCCTAAATTCTCTGACGGTTGACTCTTTGTCGCCGCTGCACCACTTGTACTTGCACCTGCACCTGCACCTGCACCTGCACCCGCACCATTTGTTTGCGTCCCACCCGCCGCTGTGCCTTTACTTCCGTCCGTGGCGGTGGTGTTCTTGCTACCATCTAGTCAATCGAACGTAACGCGGCTCAGGTGGCCGTAAAAGGCCTTTCCCTGTTCGACGGCAAGAGACAATTCTTTCTCCGATGGTTGGCGACTCCCATCAGCGGAGGTAAAAGTACCGGCGCCCCAAGGAGATCCTCCTCTGACCTCAGAAAGATCGGCCATGGTTGCAAATACGGTCTTGTATCCAAGAGGAACGTAGATAAGGCCGTGGTGGGTCAGCGTGCTCATGGCGTTGGCGGCCGTCACTTCTTGGCCCCCACCCATGGTCCCGGTGCTGACGAAGAGGCCGGCGTATTTGCCCCAATAGGCACCAGTTTGCCATTGCGAACCGGTACGATCCCAGAAAGCCTTCCATTGAGCCGGGAAATTGCCATAACGAGTGGGGATGCCAAAGAGGAAGCCATCTGAACGCAATCAGCATGATCACTGTGCAGAGTGTGGGAAAGATTAATGCGGTTGAGGTTACGGGGTGGTTGAACTCCAAGAAAAGCAAAGACGGGGATTGACGTACCATATTGCTCCAATGTCTTGGGGTCAGACAGAGTCTCAATATTGGTCGATTTAGGAGGAGCGTGCATTTTGGCCAAGACATCGTCAGGTAGCGTCTCTTGGACCTGATAGAGGGTCGCAGTACCGCCAGCTTCTTCAATGCCTTTCTTCTCGGCCTCTGCCAGCTTCTGGATGTGACCGTACATGGAGTACTGTGGAACGATGCAATGTCAGCCATCCGATCTCAAGCATTAAGGATACAAGGGGTCCATGACAGGCTGAAGGTTGGTTCCGTAAGCTCTACAAAGGGATGGTTACTCACAAAGACGATGGCGATCTTCGGAGCCATGATGAATGTTTGAGTTTCGAAGCAAGGACTCGACTAAGAATCTCGGGAGTCAAAGGGATTGGAGCTCTGGCAAAAGTGTGAATGAATAGATAGATATGCTGCTGACGAGGCTCTTGGGTCGGGTCATTCCCCTGTTTATATTTTCCCCCACCAGAGCTCCGCTCTCTCTCACCATGGTTACGCCATGCTGCGGGCCTCGCGATCGGATTAGCAACTGACCAATCAAATACCCTGCTCAGCTCGGCCTCGGACAGGAACCTTGACCACGGCTCACCAAATGCTTAGAAATTCCACAGAGCGCCCCTTTCCATTTCGGTCCCTGCGCCAACACCTTGGATATTGCTGTGAGACAGCCCTTGCACGACGGTACTTGGGTGCTTGAAATCCCCACCGATGCAGATCATCAGGTGTTCCTGACTAAGGTAGGTACCGTTAGTCTGTCTCGACGTCGGTTGCTGCCGAAACAGACTTGGCACTGTCTCGCGTCATATCGTGCGCAGTATTCCGTACCATGGTACCTAACGTGCTAACGTATGTGGTAGTGGATCTAAGACCTCGAACTTGGAGTACTCTCCTCCATGTGTATGGCAGGACAGCAATAAATTTACGATCAATCGAATTGTAATGGATTTGAACCCCCCCAAAAATCCTAATTGCCAATCCTACAATACAAGAGCAGCTACAATTTGACGACTACCATTAGGAGACAGAAGAACACTTTTCAGTCACTCTTAACGCCCCATGCACGATTACACATCAGAGCGGTAATCCTGAAAGGCCAGCGAGTATGCCTATCGAACAGTCCGCAAGTATGTTTCAAGTAGACGCGATCGCTTGATGCAAAACAGTCCTGAGATGCAGATTCGTGTTCGGCTTTCCCCTTCTCAGCATCCCCTCTTCTACTTCCAGTCTCCTTCGTGTAGTTTCTCAAACGTCCAGGCTGATCCACCGGCTTTCTACGGCTTGAAGATACTCCTGCTCGCTTACCACCTCCCAAAGCTCATTTTCGTCCTCGGTCAACTGCTTACCATATACCCCAGAGCTTCCATAGGGTCCCTTGAAGCTGAAGTTCCGTTCGCGAGGGAAAGCACCGTTTGAGCTCACTCTCGCAAGCGCAAAATCGCCGTGCACGGCACCTGACAATGGTGTGAAGATGTCGTTGGAGATGAAGAACTCGATGCTCAGAGGCGGCTCTTTGTCGACGGTCCTGCGACGGAGCCCAACTTCGTGACCGATTTCACGGGCTGCAGAGAGTAGTTTGGAAAGTGCAGCCACTTGGTCTCTACGATCCTTCTCCCTCTCGTGCTTCAGAGGGCACAGGCTGAGAGCTCGGACCTGGAGTTCGCCACTCCATTTGACTCGTGGATTCGAAAACAGATCCGCGCAGACGCAAGGCATCGAAAGCGAAAGATCACGTAGATTTGGGCAAGAGTTGAGAAGTTGGCACAGGTGTATGGATGAATCCGGCTCGAGCTCGCCAGGATGTGAATGAAAAAAGCCGTCATCAGAACGCGGCGCATGCTCAATGACACGGAGAGTGTCACGCGAGGACTTGATGAGAGCGATGAGGCCTTTAATCGAGACGGTGGACAGGCACGAGACATGGATTTCCTCAAGGCCAATTGCAGTCCTGGCAATGGCTTGGAGATCCTCGTCGCAGACAGGCATGAACGTTGTATTACCAAAGATTTTTAAGCGTTTGAGCTTGCCAAAATCCACGCGGCGAGTTTGAAGTGGCTGCAAGTCGACGCGATTGCTTGCGTCTTTCCTTTGTTTCTCTGGAATTTCGACCCCCAGTAGCTCCAGAGATTGCAAAGGGTTCTTGCTATCTGGGCGCAGGAGGCTGGTCCAGTCATCGGCATTTCCGCGACGTAGCGTGGTCCACGGAATGGCGACAGAGTTTAAATTGGTGCACATGTTGACCGTGTCGAAGATCTTGCGGTCCGTCTCCGCCACATAGAAGCCATTCAGCCACACACGTCGAACGTGCTCGGCGATCCCGGGGTAATCTAAGAACAGCTGACGGGTCTTTTCAAGCGAAAGATATGGTGGCTGTCGGACATATGCGCCAGAAGGCCGGTCAATCAGCTCGTAGATGTTGTAGGCAGCTGATCTTGGTTAGTGAGAGTGCTCGGCAGACGTTTCAATTGACCTACACCTATCGCGAGTGATTTCAGCCCATCTTTCGCTCGAGCGCCATTTGTGGAGATGAATCTGCTCCAATGCATGGCTCAGAGCCCATTGACGCCAGGCCGAGCACGTCTGTCGAATGTCTGCGACCGAATCCCATTTGAGAACTTCGTCTTGGACAGGACCGCGAACGTATTTGTGGATTGGGACCTTGCCGAATGGCAAATCGGGTTCGGCTAAGCCAAAGGTCCAGGTTACACCATCTGCAGCATTGAGCCTTGCTGCTTCAGTAAGAATCTGACTGAGGATCTCGTAGGGAAGGTCGTTGATGACTGGGCCGGTCATTACCATTCACCACTTGGATCTGCTGAGTAGAAGATGGGACGAGACACCTCTTGCGTGGTGAATCAATCAAGGAGAAGGAAGGTATATTGGAAATGAAATTTGATCAAAGTGAATAAGAGATGGTGAAATTCCAGGTGATGATGACGACAAAACGCGACGAAGATACGTAACGAACCCGACTTCCACTGGGAGGCAGGCTTATATGATGGTCACCCAAACATTTGCCTCCGGGGCTTGAAGGAGCAGCACGTCCATGGCTGCAGCTATCATTCACCATCAGATATTACATTCACGCTTGTGGTCGGCTCATCGGAGCAGCAGTGGATGAGCCAAGCGCAGCGGCTTCGATGCATGCAGGCGGGGGACATTGCCATGATTACACTGTTGGCATTCCACGATGAGTTTTCTGGGGGTAATAGAATTCAATTCCGGTCAAGGGTAGGAATCAGTCAAGGTTCGGATCGCTGTTGCTGGGGTGGTCAAATCTAAATAATCGTGTCCGTTCCTCCGACCACTCAGGTAGAATCGGTCAGCTGGAATGGGTGATGGTGATGGAGGAAGTTTCGCGATGCCCGAAACGCCCAGCGAATCATCCCATTGAGATCGCAGATTCAGATGATAGATGGCCGGCGACCTTCAGCTTCTTCACTGTCTCTCGGTTGCGCTGGCGAAAGTTGCAGTCCGAAGCGCGAGAGGGCTCCAATCTTCGGTTGGTGGAAGGAAGGACGACTGGATCACAAGGTGGACGCAAGTGGTGGTCTTTGCGTAATATTTATTACCCCCATGAAACTCGATCCCTTTGCTGCCAAGCCAGCCTGAGTCAAATCATCGTCACGGGATCGTGGAACGTGGAGAAGGCGTGAAGGCGTAAGGCTCGGCTCGCTTACCGACGGCACCTCGATCTTGGTTTCATCGATGGAGGGGGAGGGGGAGGGGTAGTTGCTTGGGTGCTTCCATGCGCACCAGGTAAGTACTTACCTAGCTATATAATCTTCGCTCGATCGAAGTCATTCGCGTAAAAGTCTCATTACGAGTCCAGCGCCATACATCATCAGATTGCTACGGCGTGCAGAAAAGACGCGAGCCATGGCTGTGCCAAATCTAGTCAGTTGCTGCCTTGGGAAAAGATCTGCTTGATTTTTAAAAGTAAGCTTTTTAGAACCATGAGAACATCTTCCATTTGGCCTATAGTGGTTTATTCCAAAGAGTGCCGTAGGAGCCGGCTGCTGGCGACAAAGGCGCTCGTTACGTCCGTTAACGCCAACTCTATGCTATGCTGCATCCTGAAACGCCGCAACTCCCTTCGTCCGTCGCCGTACGCTCACTTGGACTTCACCCGTTTTCGCCCTGTCCCAGCGTCCTACCACCGATGCGCATCCGAAATCCAAACCTTCCTCCCCCGGGGAGATTGGTGGAAAAAGTAGAGAAAGAAGGTCCAGCATTGCGGTCTCGATTCCAGTTGGCGGCATACTGATTCCGTACTGTGTCCAATACATGCAAATCCGCCACAGTCATCTGTCCAGAGTTGAAGGCGTCGAAGATGTGGGCATCAGTGCGTCGCGTGCTACGAATTGAGGTTGGGAGTTCATCAGCCTCCGCACTTTCCTCCGCACCGGCACGCACCGCAGCACCGGTGGTGGAGAGTGGTTGAAGTTCAATGTCGTCTAGCGCATGAGGGTCGGACCGAAGAAGCCCTCGCTCCTCATGGTCATGATCCTGGGTGACTGACCCGATCGAATTTGAACCCGAGCCCTGATGGGTGGTGTGTGGCACGTCGGATCCTCGCTCGCTTGTAGGAGCCAGAGCTTGCTTGAGGTTTTGGCGCTCAATGAAAGCGCATAGCATGACGAGTTGCAGCGCCAGGATGAGTGCGTCGAGTGCAACCATGTGGAACTTTGACGACGGACCTCGTTGTCCGACAAAGTCGAGTATCAGACCGCCGTGCAAGTATCCCCGTGTCGCTTCACCGGCTTCGGGCCTGGTAGCCCAAAGGTGCAATAAGCTACAAAAGATATTGGTCCCAATGATCAATCCAACAGGATACGGCTGGTTTTTGGGGGGATCAGGGAACATGGCGGGCTTTGGTGTAAGATAGAAAAACTGAATAATGGCGCGGAGCATCATACGCAGAAACGAGCAGCTTTGAAGTCATCAGTCTTTGCACTTTGCAACGAAGGGGTGTTTGTTGGGAGCGGACTGACTCCATGTAGTAAACTGCGGATAATTCGGCGTAAATCATAAGGTCGAACCCGCGCAACACATCATCCAGAAACTCGGCTCTCTTTCTATTGAACATGCGTTTATTTCTCTCCCTGTGCTTTCGCACCTGTGACGCTGAGAGGTGGCCATTTCTCTCTCGACTTGGGGTCGCATGGGCATGGGCATGGGCATGGGCATGGTCGGTGGCTGACGGGTTGGCTGCGGAGGACGATGCGGAATCATCGTTCATGATCCGCCAGCGAGTTTCAACCGCATCTGCCAGGTCTCATCGTTGGGAGTTTGGAGCAAGAGGTAATCTCATGCCTTTTGAGCGCTGAAGATTGGATGGTTCGGAGATCCTGACGATCTTCTGCTGGACATGACGAAGTTCGGAGCTGGAAGTCGGACTATTCCGTTTTAGGCATCATGATGGAGACGCGTCGAGTGCGCGTCAACGTCGAAGACACCTCACCACGGCTGCCCGCTTTGCCTAAGCCACCAATCTCCAGGGCTTCTCGTCGTCCATTGGACTCTGCAACAATAGAGTCGCTGCGATCTCATCCGAGACTTGAGTATGGCCAATTTCTTCGACATCAAGGCGCGTAAAGCGGCCGCCGCAGAGGCCAGCTCTTCCAAAGCTCCTGCAAAACCTCAGATAGATAACCGCTTACAACCATGGGTCGAGAAATAGTAGGCATTCCTCCGCGGCCGCTCCTCACGCGCTGCTCCGCTGATCTTGTTCTCTGCTCCAGTCGACCAAAATCCCTTTCCGACGTAACGGCGCAGTCACACACGACTCAGATTCTCGCTCGGACGCTTCAAACTACCAATCTGCCCCACCTCCTCTTTTACGGGCCTCCTGGTACCGGCAAGACTTCCACAATCCTCGCCCTCTGTCATCAACTCTTCGGCCCGCTCCTTTTCAAATCGCGCGTTCTCGAGCTCAATGCCTCCGACGAGCGGGGAATCGGGATCGTGCGTCAGAAAGTGAAGGATTTTGCAAGGCAACAACTCAGCCAGGTACCAGAGGGAAGGGATCTGGAGATTGATGGGAAGAATGTGGCGTACAAAGATCGATATCCGTGTCCGCCGTACAAAGTCGTGATCCTGGACGAGGCCGATTCCATGACCCAAGACGCCCAGAGCGCACTGCGAAGGACAATGGAGACTTATTCACGACTCACACGCTTCTGCCTCGTCTGCAACTACGTCTCTCGCATCATCGATCCATTGGCATCACGGTGTTCCAAGTTTCGATTCAAATCTCTCGACAGCGTCAATGCTTCGAATCGTCTCCAGGAGATTGCCGCCAAGGAGGGCGTCCAACTGGAATCTGGCGCGGTAGAAGCACTGATCAAGTGTAGTGAAGGAGATTTGAGACGGGCCATAACCTTTTTGCAGAGTGCGGCACGACTGGCCGGAGCAATGGCAGGAAATGGACCCGTGGCACCGGCAAAGGGGAAGCGCAAGAGGGATGGCGGATCGGATCATGCGAAGAGGGTGGATATTGAACCAGAAGGAGATGGGGACAAGATGGATGTCGACGGGACCGAAAAACCAAAAGGCAGTCCCGTCACAGTGTCCTCGATTGAAGAGATTGCGGGCGTCATACCAACACCTGCAATCGACTCTCTAGTCTCCGCCATGCAGAGTCCAAAGCCTCCCGGCATACGGTTTCAAGCCATGGAGAAGGCGGTTCGGGATATGGTTGCTGATGGCTGGTCTGCAAACCAGACCGTCTCCCAGCTCTATGAGAGAGTCGTGTTTGATGAGACCGTGCCAGATCGGCAGAAATATAAGCTTGTCGGCATTTTCTCTGAGGTGGATAAACGATTGATAGATGGTGCGGATGAATGGATGGAGATGCTAGATTTGTGTCTGCGGCTATCAGAAATCCTGAATGAACGGTGAGGAGCCGGCTGGAACAAACGAATTAGTCCGTCAAATTTATCTAGCTTGGTACGAGACCTTGGCCAAAGTATCGAGGTGTAGTGAGGCAGCACACGGAGCTTATGAGCCTGCTATAGAAGAGGATCTAGTGACATGAGACTGAGCGAGACGGTGGTGCACAGGCAAGAGGGGCGAGAGATTCAGGTCAGAGTGTATGATTACCACCGAGGGTTGCTCACGATTTTTCTAGGCCTCTACTCATATACATCAATCATCGTGATCCTGTCGTGCTCCTCTATCGCCACGCTATGCCAGATGCAAGTGAATCATCATTCCACATTCAGTACTCCATCTCATTTCCCTCATTCATCTCATTCGAAGTTTCTCGACGGCGTTAGCATGGACGTTCGTGGTTCGACGATGCGGGGGAAAGGGTATGTATGCTAACTCAGACTGGCATTTTTAAGCCGCTTAGCAAGGCGCTCATCACCACCAGAATTGTGTGACGCGTTGCCGTATGCATTCGTGTTGTCTGCGAATGGCGACGGACGCTTGAGGGGGCGCTCACCACTTTCTTGTAGGATTGTAATCAGTGTTGCCCAGCCCGGCGAGTGCTGGAGTTGCATCTTTTCGGCGTTATCGTGTGTCGTGGCGACGCGGCACAGGGCGGCGAATTCATCCTAGATCGATGTGGCTGTTGAGTCCAGATTGCGTTGGAGGAAGAAGAGCAATGGGGCATCACGTACCTTACTCAGTATGCCTAAGCCGTAGATGAAACACAACATATGAAAATCGGACACTTTGTCTCCTGCATCACCCTCAAGTCCTGCACCGGCCCTGTTCTTTACATTCAAAGCTTGTGCCAAAGCCTTTGGCTCCTGACTCTGTCCCAGGACCTCGCGATTTTCAACCGGAAACCCATTCGCCAGTGCGTTCGCTTGCCTGAATGCCGGCTTGGATTGAGTTGGGAAGCCATGAGTGAGTGTCACGTATAGATACTCAACCGGAAAACTCGGCTTGGCTTCTTCCTGCACATTGGCGCCGTATTCGTTGATCCTGCGGTAGAAGACTTCCGGAATGTATCTGACCCGTCCGAGCGCCTTGTCTTCTTGTTCGTCTTGTACCAACATGAGGTTTGGATCAGCCGATGGCTCAACGATATCTGCTCGCACCATCTCGACAGCCGAGGTTGATGCTTGGTATGCAGAAATGCTGATCTGGCCTTCTTCGTCGCCACTGACCACGCATGTGACGAAATTGGAACCGAATCGGCCTGTATCGCTCCATTTCGTTGGACGAGGGTACTTTGCTTGATATCTCGAGGCAAACACGACTTCAAGCGAAGAGAGAAAGTAGCTGTTGATGTGTCGCTTGCAGATCACGGTACCGTCGCCAGCACCTGTATCGAGTAAGTCTGTAAAGATGACTCCAATCCGTTGCATGCCGCAGAGCCTTGCAGTTTCATCGATATCCTTTTCATTTTCCCATGCATTCAGTGAGACACCATCCACTTCGTCAACTTGTGGCGGCTCGTATACTGCCTCGACCACAGCTTTGGTTCCTAGTGGGACTTCTGGGTACTCTTCATAGCGACCATACAAGAAACCTAGACGCTGGCAACCTGATGTCCGCCAGAAGTCGAGAAGTGTGTTGATGAGGTTGGGTGAAGCAAACTCGACATGATCGACCATGCGGAAAGGTTGGGGTTGGAGCGAGATGGCCGATGGCTGACATTTGGAGCAGATGCCTGCGGGAAAAGGTTTATGGCCGGAAGGACAGTCAAGAAGGACGCGATAGAAGGGTTCAGATAGGGGCGGCATGTATGAAGATTTGAGTTCGAGTTTGTTTTTGCCTTGATTCAGCTTGCGTAGGTAGCCATGGAAAGAGATGTGTTTGATCTTCTTTTCGTCGAGGTACTTGGGATCATACGGTTCAAGGGGCATACAATATTCACACATGCCCTTCGGTCCATGTCTGCATAAACTGGGGTCGCGTGTTCGCTGGATTTTGCCATCTTGCTTGTCCAAACGGTCATCCAAAGACGACTGTTGTACAACTTCCCAAGGTCTGCTCAGCCGTTGCGGTGTACTGCCAAGGGTTGGAGAGACAAGGGGTGGGTCCTCTTGTTTAGCAACAGGTGCTCCGTCGAGTCTCCTGGCATCTGTCGAGATGCTTGCAGCGTCACCATTCATGACAGCAGGCTGCTGTTTGTAGTCGACGAAGATTTGAGCTCCATGTCTATTTAGTGTGTAAGCCGAGTGTAGAATCCGAGTTTGGATTGAGCTGCTCCACTTACTGTACGCCGAGCTGCTCAAAGGTCACAGTTTTCAAGCTGACGATTGCATGTGCTTCGGCGCCATGCGGCTTGGGACTGATCGTAATCGAAGTAGGGTCGACGTCTTTGGGAAGCTTTTCCATGACTTGCGGCAGGATGGACACGATCTGATCCTTGGGCTCTACGTTGAGCCGGAACTGGCCGTCGCGTCCCTGGAATCTGACGATCATTTTGGGCTCGAGTCGAGGGCTAGGCGCGAAAGCGAGGGATCAGAGAAATGAAATTTTAGAGATCCGAATCCCAGCGAGGTGGACATTCACGAGCGAAGCGACGAAGCCATCGGAGGTGCAGGATGAAAAAAAGAAGGCCCCGCGTGGTAGAGAAGAATGTTTGGGAGGAGAGAGGGGCGAGAAGCTTCGAGATGTTTAGCAAACTGCGCGTTGCCAGTTGGTGAGTGATGGAGCTCCGAGTTCACGTCACTCTGGTATTTTGCCCCTGCACACCGCCCTGCACACCGCCCTGCACACCGCCCAGCACCCTGGCGTAGTACCCGGGCCTGAACTGCCACCAGTCACCAGTCACCAGTCACCACCTGCAGTGCCTGCGGAAGCTCAACCGTGTCCAGAAAAGATTCTCAGGCAAGGTACCTAAGGCACTTCATCTTCTCTCTTACGGGAGCAATTATCGATTATCAATTCCTTGATCCGGTTCCATTGGATGTCTATGAATCCCTACCAAAATACGCCTTTCGACAATAACCCCGTCGCAAGTCTCTCCTTCATCCTCTAGCCGGAAAGCGTCTTCACCATGGTCGACTGGATCTCGCTCGCAATCCCCTTTGCATATCTCGGAGTCCTCATCGGCTCTCTCGCGACCTTCTCGTCCCTCTACCGCAAGCGCAAAGCCAGCCGTGCCCTATCTCTTGCTCCGTGGTTTCCGCCTCATCTCCAACGCAACATCTATCTCTCGCTGTTACACATCGAGGATAGTCCTGCCCAGCAGAGTGCCGATGCCAGCAGAGAGAAGAGCGCAAAAGTACCAGACAGTGTGTTGAAAGCGGCGCTGTTACGAAGAGCAACAGAAGACATCCATCGTCTCATACAAGTAAGGACTGCCAAGCAGGCCTTGAGTACGCTCCTGCAGAGGGGAAGCGTTGGGGATGATTTATGGCAGCAATTTCTGAGAGCGGAAAAGGAGATCGAGGCTGAATTGAAGGATGTCGTGCAAGAGGTATGTCGTCCGCCAAGACCTGCTGCATTCTCACCCTACCGGCACCGCTAATGGGTTTGTCAAAGGCCAACGCCTTTGCAGACAACTGGGGCCAGACCATCTTCCAGTCTGCCAATGAAATGGCCAATAACCAGATGATGCGCAAGCGTGTAGACGAGATCCAGTCACAAGTTTCGGCCGAAAAAGACTGGTGGGAGAAGCGCAAAGCTTCCATTCAATCCGATTTCATGAAGGAGCTAGACGATGATGCAAAGGCCAAGGAAGAGAAGGAAAAGGCTGAGAGGAAGAACAGTGATGATGACGCCGTCCTTGTCGAGTCTGGGGGTCCAGCTAGTACGCCTGGTAGCGGACAAGGAAAGGGCGGCAAGAAGAAGGGAAAGAAATAGTCTGTTGTCTTGATACTTTGGAATGAATATTTCAACGGGGAGTCGGGTCATTCAACGAGCATTTGCCGGCGTTTTCAATAAGTGTGCTTTCCAACAGCCTCAAGGAAACAGGAATCCTGTATATACTTCTGCTTGCTAGAATATACCAAAATTCAATCACGCCCTTGGCGGCTGTCACGCGGAGACATGATGCTCCAAGTCATGAGATTGGTGCCTCGAGGATTTTTGTCCACTATACGGGGTCCCGTTATAAAGGGCCGTTTTCTAATTTGATCCAACAGTTATCTTATAAACCCTCTGATGGTCACTTAAACGGCGACGCCAGGTTCCACCGCCCTGAAGTATGGACAAGCTTGCGATGGAAATGTGGCGCTGATTTAACGCTCATTCACCCAAATCCCAAATCGCAGGCTCCGTGAGGGGGTTCGTGAATATCCAACTGACGCTCGTTCTTCTCCAGCAACTGCTCGCTTCGTACCCTATCACCGATGACGGCTTACGGGATGATAGTGTCTTGACCGGCTTCCAGCTTTTTTCTTTTGATGTTCAGCTGAGAACTCGTTTTGTATCCCAGGTGCTTGTGTTGATAAAGACGGAAAGGGAGTAAAGGAATTGAAAAAATCTCCACCAGTGGCAAAACGCTCTGCATCGGGATGCAGCACGCTTGTGCTGGATCGAAGGACGCAGCTGCGATTGTCCGGATAAATCCGATTTCGTGCTCTAGAGCCAGTTTAGTAAGAGAGCTTGAGCTAGGATTTTTGGATACACTTCTTCAAGTGTGGGACCTGAGGTCCAATTCGTTCGCGTGCGTCAGTGGGCCGGTCGTGTAGAGGTGAAACCGGAAAATACGATAACTTTGCTCCGCTCCAATTCATTCGTCAACCACTTGATTTCACCTTTTGGATTTCTTGCCTTTCCTCTCTTTATGTTTCTCAGCTTCCCTCATCGCATCTTCCACAGCCTCGCCAGCCTTCCGCTTCCGCTCCTCCTTATGCTTTCCACTTTTGACGCTGACAACACCACCGCCTTTTCCCTCCCTCACTTGCTTCTCGGCATCTTCCCAGACGGTGCCACCATCAGCAATGGCATATTTATCCAACGGAAGAGCATCAATCATGGCTCTTGCTCTTTCCTTTTCCGCTCGTTCAATCTCGTCACCGCCATCTCGCAGTTCCTCGTGGAGGGGTTGCGATACAGGAATGAACTTCTTCTGCGGGACTTTCTCGCCATGAACACCAGAATCTCCCTCCTGTCGAAATTCCGACTCGTCGTCTTCGATGGCACCCTCGTCTTCATCAGGGAGATCTTTGCCCACGTCCTCCGAGACTACAGCACGAAAGAACAGACTCACTTTCCGTATCACTTTGACAAACATGGCCAGTAATTGGTTCGTTTGCAATCCAAGCTCTCTTTCTACATCCTCGAGAGTTTTTCTTTGCAGTCCAACAGCCAGTAATAGAGCCTGCTGCACGCCCGTCAACCGTATGCCACTGTGTCGGTCCTCGGCGATACCATCAATGGCCCTGATGCGTCCTGTAAAATACAATTGAGCAATCGTTGGAAGAAGATCAAGAATAACATGCCAATCCAGCATATTTGACGCATAGGCGTCGAGACGCTTGAGATCAAATGGCGAAAATCTCGAATCCAGTTCCCTTTTACTCAAAGTTCTCTTGCTCTTCCCGGTTCGAGTGCGATGGTCCGCTCTTTGAGCACCAAGCTCGGCGGCTTCATCAATTGCCAATGCTGTGACGGAAGGGAATGATCGAAAGGATCCGTAGGAAAGAAGCGACAGGAATCTTGCTTGGAAATCTCGCGCAAATTCAGCAAGCCAGCTCACATCTCTCTCCCCGTCGACCATGTGGTCGTCAGTGTCATCGCTGACCGTCCGTAACATGATACATGTATGCTCTCCCGTGAGGTCATTCGCCGTCTGCCTGAGATAGACTGGCACAAAACCCTTTCGTTTCCAAAATCTATGTAGTTGTGGTGTCATTCCATAACTTACGCCGACATAATCCAAAGCTGGGGGGTTGCGTTCGGTAAGGCGTGTGAAAAGTGGAGGCATCGCATTGATATCCCTCACCTTGACTTCCTCCGTCGTCAAGTCTGCATTCTCTAGTTCTTCAACTGTCACTTTCGCCAGGCTTTTTTCTTCTTCCTCGAGCGGCTGCGGTGTCTCGAACTCCGAGAGCGAGGCAGACTTGCCAGCGTAAAAATCGAGTAGCAGTTCCATCGCGCGGGAGCCGTAACCCATAGAGATATACTCTGGGTTCGTTGCGATTCGTATAATCCTTGCCCCGGATAGTCCCGCAAAGTTCTCGTCTTGAAATTGTTGGGATACAAGCCAGGGAATCAAATCTCCACCTGCGCGTTGACCTCGACTCAAGCTATTCAGCACGCTCTCTTTACTGATTCTTCCTTCTAGAGCTATCTGCACCACACATAGCGGCTCCGGTAATCGATTCGTGTTCTCATCTACAGGGGGCACGAGTACGAAGAGTTGATGTGCAGGCGCATCGGACATTAACTGTAAATCATTGGGAGAGTTTTTGTAGTGTGATGCTACATATAACGCCATCATGCTCTGTAGAAATTTCTCTGAGACCGGATGGAAGGAAAAGAGGGTATCGCGATTGACGTGCAATAGTTGGCACTGCGAAGGGTGTGGACAACCGAGTGATTTGAGGCTAGAAGATGGCGAAAAGGCCGCATCGAGGCATAGCAGGCGATTCAGCCATTTTTCGACGCCGTCGTTGGGAGCATAGCGAATGGGCGTTGTAAGCGCAATTTCACGAAGCGTGCGCGTCGTAGGATTGGTGTCAGTGGACGGTTTGCCAGCGACGCGATCGGTGATGATCTCGGCCGATTTAGAGTGAGTCACAGTACCTCGGGATTGATCGCGCAGTTGCTGAATAAGTTTGAGCGAGAGCGACCGTCCAGTGCCCTCGTATCCGTTGATTGTGGAGGCCATGAAGACGAGGTATGGGCCCATGAGCTTTCGGACAAGAGGAAGAGGTATTGCCGCCGCCTCATCAATGACCAGCAGTTCAGCTTGGCCCAGGGCGTAGGCATCCTGAGGTTGAATATATTGGATGGTTTGGCGATGTTGGCGGTGGATATTCACGCGCACAATGGCCTTGTTGAATTCAACATTGGTTGATTGTAAGATGGTATAATCCACATGATCCATGTAGTTTAAGGCATCAAACCCTTTGAAGACAAATTCGAAAAGGGTCTTGAGATTTTCGGGGCTCGGAGAGGTAATGAAAATATTACTGTACCCGTGTGCAACAGCTGCTGCAATTGCTACGCCTAGTGCTGCTGATTTACCTCTACCGCGAGCAGCTGTAAGGGTTACGGTGCTTTGTAGCGTCTTCTCAGCTATTGCGTCAACAAACCTAAGAACAGCATTGGCTTGGTCAACAGTCTTTGCCAGCGTTACCAAGGATCCAACAGGTTGCGTGTCTGCAAGGCTCTCTTTTATTGAAGCGAGCTCTTTCGCCTCGGGGATTTTGCCAGCTTCCTCTGGGTCTGGTGGAGGTAATGGCCGGACCGATTTTCCGCCCGATATTGGTAGCACATTCAGCTCGTCATCTATAACGAGGCACGAATCGCAGCTACCCAGTGAAAGCAGAAACCGCTCATTGAAGCGCGCTGTAACGTCACCGTGAGCCTCGGTCCGATATCTGGAGTGTATATCCATGGAGAGGGTGTATAATTGCTTTAGGCTGTTCATGCCCTTTAACAAGAGGAGCACCAGTCCGCCTCCTTCGACCGTCTCAATTGTCCGAGCCAGTAGATTTGGCGTGATTGCCTCGAAGTCCTGTAATATACACATGCCATACGTATTTCCCAGTATTTTGTCGGTCTCCTTGTAGTAGACATAACGAATGTTTTGCGTCGAGACGAAGAGCTCAAAAGGATCGTCGGTATCTGCATCGCGGATGCCCCGTTTGATATCTTTTTTGATTTTCTTTTCACGCTTTTTCCGGTGACTAGTGAAACCCAAGAGTTTGTTTTTGTAGGCCCACAAGACCGACTTGTTCAGCTTTACGTCTACGTTGAGTAGAACGTGATAGAGATTGACGATGACATCCTTTTGACGGTCGCCGACCACGACGAAAAAGCTTCGTTTCTTTTCCTGCTCCCAAGTTAGTAGCCATGCAGAGATGAACCAAGGTGCATGCCTACCTGCACACCGTTCCGAATCAGCGCCGGGATGCGCGAGTCGCTAGGGCCAGATTAGTGTGAATTTCTCAGATGCTAGGACAGATGTTGTACATGGCCTTCTTCACCATGATCGTCAAATCGCAGCATGTTCCATCATGCTTGGCCAGGGAGACAGAAATGGAGTGAGTGGGTGAGTGCAGGTGGGTGGGCGGAATCTTCAATTTATTCTGCCGCCAATGTATTCGGCAGCCTTAGGTAAGGATTTAAGCTTAATTGGAGGCGGTGAGGGGAGGATGCTTTGGTCTGGGGAAAGACGCGTCATGCCAAGGCATTGAAACGTCGTCGACCTGCTGCACACTTCACTTTCATGTCAATATGTCCATGACGGCCCAGCGCCAAGAATCCTTTCAATAATGCCCACTGGCTTCTTTCTCGCCTTGAACGTCGCCCGTCTTTGTTTCCGGTGAACTCAGGCCTCGTATGCCGGCAGTCATATCACGGCAGCTGGCGCCGGACGGCACGAATGTAAATGGACAGTCGGACTGTGCTCGCTCTCTGGTTCGCAATTTAATCTCAGCGCCCTTGTACATGCTAATCCTGCCTTCAATTAGTGGACTCATTGTTGGCTCATCCTACTTGTCCTTGACTTATGACAAGTCCTATGCGTTTGGTACATTCCCCTGATTTCCGGAAGCCCATCTCACCGTCTCCACCCCTAACTCACAATGCTTGTCAGACCGCCCCATCCACACCTCGACCGCAATCCTCGCCGTCACTGGCATCATCCTCGTTGGATGGCATCGAGTATCTCGACTGAAATGGCGGGGCAAACCCAAGCCTCAGATATACACCGCACTACCTCTCGAGGAGCTCCGTACCGAATCTCCATCGCCTAGATCGCCGAGAGCCCGATCTCCCTTACCCCGATCTCCTGCTTCTCCTCTGTCCCCTCGGTTTGCCAACGGGAACGGTTTTCCAAAAAGCCCCAAGGCCAAACCAGAGCTTGCTCCACCACCGAGCTTGAAACAATTACGCATCACTTGGCTCCTGTTGGTGGTCGCGATATGTTGTCGTGTCAAGTTATTGCAATGGATCGTACAGGAGAGTCAATGCGCTGGGAAGAGCTATGTGGTGAGGAATGAAACTCATCTTGTCAGGGTTCGTACTAACAGCTTTAGTGGGTGATTCCACTTGTAGTTGCTATTAACGACTTCTGGACGGTGCGGAGACATGAACAAGCCCATGGTCAAGATGGTAACAACACATCAAAACTGGCTGCTTTGCGGAGTCGCATTACCCAAAGCCGGTACAGATTCCTGTTACCGGCCGTATGTCTCGCGCTCGGGAGTGCCATGATCATGGCGGCAACGGATCCACCAAGGTCGACCTATATCTGTGCCGACGTGTTCAAATATCGCGGAGTCGTTCCCTTTTCTCAGATTCTTGCGACCATATTCGACTGTAGCATAATCATTTTGGTCGTGGCTCTTGTAACTCGTGGAAGAGCTAGCCAATCCCAGGATGCGAAGTCCTATTCGTCTGTGGGTTGGGCCTTTGTCGTAAGTATCATTCTTCCCGAGTTTTTCCGGCGAAGCTAACCATTGGAGTTCTCCTCTATCATTCTTGCCGTTGGCGGCACTCTATTTGTCATTTTCAAGCCCGAATACCGTTTCCGGGCTTTTGCATTCTCCTTTTACTATATTCGAAGCCTATGTGCATTTGCATCCGCTGCGCTGCTTTCTGTGCTTTGTGCCTTATATGCAGTAAGTTCCAAACTCTCACATTTGTGGTCAGTGCTAACACGGCATAGTTGGATGGCGTTGGAGCATTGACAACTTCTGTAATTGTTACCTTTGTGTGCACCTATTCTCGAGATCTCAACTGGGCGTGGGCTCATCACGGGCCTTTCCCACCCACAAGCACTAGCTTGGTACTCTTCTCAATTTGTCTCTACGTTCTAAGTACATTTTGGTATACTCGGATCGAAACCCCCTTTGAGGAATACCATTCCACAAGATCATCCAAACAGCGTTCCGCTCTTACGCGACTACCAGGATGGATGTCCCTTACTATCATGCTTCTCTTCGTTCTCCGTCTCATCCTTGCCCTATCGAGAACGACAACGCTTCCTCATCATCCTATTGACGATTTGATCAGTAATGCCAATTCTCTGCACCAAACTTGGCTTAAGAAAGCACAGTCTGCCGAGTCGCTCGATCGTGTTGTCAGCCAATATCGCATTCGGTATCATCGGCCTCCACCTCCAATGTTTGACACTTGGTTTGAATGGGCGAAGAGCAAAAGAAGCTTCATCATGAACGATTTCGACCAAATCCATGACGACCTGGCGCCGTTTTGGGGTATGCACCCCCAGGAAATCCGGCAGCAAACCTGGGATTTAATTGTCAATCCCGCAAATAACGTCGGCGGCATCAGCATTCGTGGCGGACGCGCTTCGATTGCCGCCAACATTCCCTCTGAGCACAAGCACATGGTTGATGGTGTGGTGAGTATGATTAATAATTTTGCTCAAGCCCTTCCGGACATGGACCTTGCCATCAATTTGCTGGATTCCCCACGCGTCGCTGTCCCTTATCGGACCCTCAAATCTATGCGGGACTCTGGTTTACGGAATGCAGACGATCGCAACATCAAAGACAGCGCCTTCTCTGGCGACCGCGGTGGCCAATGGCAGACGCTGCCTGGTGAACCCGTTGATAATCCTCCCATTTTTGAAGATCACGCCAGCGAAGAAGTCTTTGGTGAATGGGGATCTGTATCTTGTCCGACCATGTCTCCCTCTCGTCTGCAGCGCAATTGGGATCTTGGGCATCTCTGCACCTCTTGCGCGGCGCCTCACAGTGATAGCAGCGGCGCTTTTCTTTCGAATTGGACCCTCGCCCAAAATCCCTGCCACCAACCTGACCTCGCCTCTCTCCATGGCCTCTACGTCTCTCCTCCATCCTTTCGCGTACACCACAATCTGCTGCCTGTTTTCTCGCACAGCAAGGTTCAAGGCTTTCAAGATATCCTCTACCCTAGCGTCGAAGAGTATACGGCGAGCGGTGACGCCGTCTATGCTCCTACCGATGAACAGTCCGACCCGCCCTTTGCCGAAAAGGAGCCTACTCTCTTCTTCCGAGGCACAGCATCTGAAGGGATTAGCACCGGAAACAATGCCTGGCGCTCCTTTCTTCAGCAACGCTTTGTCTATCTTCTTGGTCCCGGGTCTCGTACCGGCACCACCTCTCCCATCCTCCTTCCTGCAGCAAACTCGGAAACTTTCACATTCGCCAACATCCCTGACGGCAACCTTCGCACACTTTTGCCCGTTGACGCCAAATTCACTGAAATCGCAAATTGTGTCGAGCCCGATTGCACGCTCGAGCGCGCCCAGTTCGAGTTTTCGAGTGAGGGTCCTCCTTCGCCTGCCGTCTCGCTTCAAGATTTTTGGAAGTACAAGTATTTGCTGGATCTAGATGGAGTGGGTCATAATTCGCGCTTCCCGGCCTTTTTGCGCAGTCATAGCCTTGTCTTCAAGGCCGGAATCATGCGTGAATGGTCGACTTCTCGTTTGACGGCTTGGAAACATTTTGTTCCTCTCGATGTGCGAGGACACAACCTTTTTCCTACATTGGCATACTTCAGGGGGTTTCCCGCCGTCAAAGATACCAAAGAATTGCCAACGCATGAGGATGCGGCGCAGCGGATTGCGGAGGATGGGAAACGGTGGGCAGAACGAGTCATGAGGAAGGATGACATGGAGGTTTACATGTTTCGGCTGTTGCTTGAGTGGGGACGAGTGACGGATGATCGGAGAGATGAGTTGGGCTTCGGGGCACGAGAGAAGTGGTGGGAAGGTACGCGTGTTGGGGTCGGACAGGGGAAGGGAGATAAGAAGAAGAGTAAGTTGGCAAGCCTGATTGGGGGGTAATTGGCCCTGGCATCAACGACATACGCTTATGCGTCGGACATAATGAAGTGGAATTGGACCTGGCTGTAAAGAGGTGAGATGCGTCCGACGGTGAAGGATCGGTGAAGGATCGGTGAAGAGAAGTTACGAGGCGAAGCAAAGATGGAAATAGGGCTGTATATATGTGGGTGGATCCCCAACTGGGGTCGTATTTATGGATTGTATAGCTTTCCTCATGGAAGCGCCGAAATATAATTAATGATTATACCATTATCTTCTACGTCCAACCGCTAGCCAGGGCCGGGGTACACGAAAGGGAAACAAATGAATATCGCAAGGCAATGAAAAATCCGAGTAACTTGACTATTATTTGTCAGTTCTTGTTAATTCACCACGCTCGGGACATTTTGCTCGCTTTAGAGATTTGGTTGTGGTGAACATATGAAAGCGCTTCGGCATCGTAATCCCTTTTTTTCAACAAGTTTCCGGATATGGAGCCCATGTCCATGTTAATCATTAAGCCGAAACCAGATATCTTCGAAAGTACGCAAGCAGAGAGCGAAGGCGATCGTGTTGCAAGCCAAAGGGAAGATTGCCGGGAGCCGTTCGGACGCCTGGAAAATTGCGCATAGGGTCAAAGCTTCGATTGCAACAACTGAGCAAAGGCAAATGCAGTATAGCCAGCAAATTCGATTCATGTGATCAATTGGGTTGCGGTCCATTGGTGATGGTGAAGAATGGACTTTTATAAATATCATCCAATATGCTGTCACTCTTTGGACTTGATTGCAGTTAGACGAGGTGAAGACGACGCGAAGACAAGCTGAGGCAAGACCTGATAGGCATTGCCCAACGCTGAGATCCAAATTATTGCGAAGTCGCGTTTGTATCGGAAGTTCTTTTGCTGTGCTTCAATTTCGTCATCCAGCCACCAGAAGAATCGGTACTCTGAGTACCCCCATTCCACGTGGATGCAGCTGCGAAAATGGGGATAAAGAGACGCCGGGCTTGGATGATTTCGCCCGTCGTATGAGACCACGTATTGAACTTTGTAATATGTGGCTGATTCACAGGCACGGAGAGAAGTACGGAGTAACGCAGAGACAAGTGTACAGCAGGCATCAGACTATTTGAGATTGTTCGACTGTACATTTTTGTAGAGCGTGACTTTTTCATGGTGCGCTGACTTTGCCTTTTGCTGCAAAAGTGAAGAGACTTATAAAAATTTGTAGTGGGAGGTAAGGAGGAAACAATGGTCAAACTGGTCTTTAGGTTGCCAAAATATCAAGGCCTGACGTTGTGTTCTTTTATAGAGATGTACCTCCTGTATTCTGGGACCTTTTAAAAGACGCGAGCTGAAGAACCTCATCAGTGTTGAGAATAATCAGCCATTAACGCCCAGGAAATGCAAGAAACTTCCGAAATGGCCCAAAGACCACGCAACTTCAACTCCATTTCATGCAAACATTAACTGCCATGTCATGTCGCCGAAAACCACCGAATGCCATCTTCTGGATGTGCCCTGCCTTCGTCAATCCTCCTCTCGGGTAATCGGGTGTCAAGGTCCACCCATTGGTGGCTGCCGGTATAGCTTGAAGCTTCGTACGGCGGCATGGATTGCCACAAACTTTGCTTGTTGTGGATGATAAGCCGCCTTCACGTCCAGCGTCGCTCGGGCCTTGCTACCAGAGACTTCCACTAAACCGCTCAGTACACACGTCCCTCTTGGTGGCTCCAATTTCTGCGACATTCGGTTTTTAGCCATGTTCGCGTGGAATACATGTAGAACGAGAGGTATTTCGGTTCCTGATGGCAAGGAGCCGGAGGGTAGCTTGGGAAGACTCGAAGTTGCGGATGGACGATCCGTCGCGTGCCCAGGTGCGCCTGCGCTCTTTCCTGCTGAAGAATCTTGAGGCTCAACACGATCTGGATCTGATGGCTGTTGCTTCGCTACATCGGAGGATGATCTTGGCACATTGGCGCCCGGCTTGCCGAGACGCTTTTCTTGAATGCGCTGAATGGCTTGCATACTTTTCCGTAGCTGCTCGTCCTCCTGGCTTGGTTTCGACTGTATGCCAAGGTTGTCTTTGGCTTTTTGCAGTTGAATCCGACATAGTACACGAATGCTGGCGTAAATGGAGGACAAGGCAGCACTAGGCCATAGGGTACGATTGATGCGCTGCTCTTCCATTTCGGAGCTCGTCTTTTTCGCGAGCGCAATATAATCGTCTGTGATGACAATCCTAACCAAAGTCAGTCCACCGGTCTCGAAGCAATGCTGAGCGAGGTCGCTTACCCTGTCCTCTCGAATTCTGGTGGTGGCCCATTTGGAAATTGCATGTCTAGCCAAACTTTGCTGACCTTTGGAGCGCCGCCAAGACCGCGGGAAAAACTAGCATGTCCATTCACGTGCATCATGATCAGGCCTACCAGGTCCCTCTGGATCTTTTTGTGTCGCTCCTGATCGTTTGCCAATTTGATGAACTCTTGCCATTCCGGGTCACTGCCTCTGTAGAATGACCTTTCTTTCCGCTTTGCGAATCCTAGCGGAATAAAGATTGAGTCCTCATCCGGCTCGACATCTTCGATTTCTTCTTCGTTTGTGCCTTCTTCGTCCTCTTCTGGAATTTCACTCTCCGCAGGTTCTTCTTCGATTTCGACCTCCGGAAACAAGTAATAGGTATAAGCGGCGATGCAACTCGCATATATGCCAAATGAAGCAACGCGCCTGTAGCAATACATTAGTCTTCTTGAATGACTTCTCGACCTGCCAAAGAAAGGGCACGTACTTCCAGTTGAAGATGCTGGGATTCTTGAACCGTACCCGTCGGATAGATGGATCTTGTGCATGATGAAAGATTTGTAGATTTCGCGAGCGAGGTATTCGGCTTTGTGAAAGTAGATTTCGATGTTGGATGCGAGCCCGGAGGACTCTCGAGCGGAACATGTCGAAGGCAAGGCTGGATGCAGCGGTTGCAGAAGGGTTGATAAAGGTGGAGAAGGCGAAAGTCGGCTTTGGTAAAGGGCGAAAAGAGGACGAATGACTGGGTATCACGGCTGAAGAAAAGAAACGAGGTGGAAAGTCATGAAAGGAGAATGGATGGTCGCGGGGCGAGGCAACCTAATACCTGGGGTCACATTATGGTCGGTGACGCAGGTCGGCGAACGGGCGGCGACATGGGATAGACCAGATACTAGGCGAAGTGTCGTGTCCAGACGAAGCTCTTAGCTACCTATCTCGATCTCTTCGTCTTGTCCCCCACGAATAAACAGCTGCAAAATCCTATCGTCCATCCGCAATCATGAAGCTGTCGCCCAGCTTGCTCCTCTCTGGAGTGAGCTATGGAGCTGTTGCCGTTGCAATATCTTCGGGGACTGCGCAGGTGTATCTCTACGACCTGGACAGCGTTTCGAGGCCAGCAACAACAACAGAACGACCGACCTTGCTTGCGGACACTGCACGTTTAATATTTGCACAGCGACTGGGTCTATCAAGTTTTCATACTCTCCAAGACGCAAATGACGAGGCAATACGGCATGTCAATCAATATGCGACTCCCCCGCAGACGCTCTTTCGCGATCGGACTTCGACCAAACGCCCTCAGGCAATCGTGATTGTTGAAGAGGAAGAGCGGCCAGAAGGTATCAGAACATTTCCGGTTGTTTGATTCTTGTCATGCTGACTGCCTTTCTCGTAGATATCGATTCATCTCTGGCTTCCCTTCCCTCCTTTTACATCTCGAACCCTCCCTCTTCATCTTCCAACGCCGCGCTCTTGCAGGATCTCATCGACCAAGCTCGTTCAAACGACTATGGCCTCACACCGTCCTCAAACCTCGCGCGTTATCTCGAACACGATGACTCCTCCCAGAACCTCCCTGATAGTGACCGGTACTTTCTTCACCGCAAATCCACGCAAAATATCGCTCACCTCCTCTCTACTCTACGCGCCAAGTCCGCCAGCTTGACCCTGATCTTCACCCCTTCATCCAATTCCTCTAACACAAACTCATGGGGTACGTACTCTCTCCCGTCGGAATCCTACGTACATTCGCCACATGCCCACGCACATGTAAAACGTCAAGGCGAGGAGCTCCTCGAGGCCGAAGCGGAAGATTCCAAAGCTGGGGAGAACATTGAAACTATCTCTGCTGCAGCCTCTTCCTCTTCCACGAGCAGCGGTGCGACGTCCACTCCTACTTCAACGACGCCTCCTGCCGGCATCCTTCCAGCCTGCTTCCCGAACGAGGGTAACTGCAATAATCTTACGAATTCGTGTTCCGGCCATGGGTCTTGTGTTCTCAAATACACAATAAAGGAAGACCCGGAAGGCGGTCAATCAGAATGCTGGGCCTGCGGATGTCAGAATACAGTCGATACGAATGACATGGGACAAAAGATTACAACTGTATGGGGAGGCCCGGCATGCCAAAAAAGGGATGTGAGCACGAGCTTCTGGCTTCTTGCTGGTTTCACGGTAGCAATGGTCAGCGCGGTTGCGTGGGGGATCGGGTTGCTTGTGAGTATGGGAAGCGAGGAGTTGCCTTCTGTTATTGGAGCTGGTGTGAGTGGGCCTGGCGCAAGAGGGAAATAAGCGGCTTGAGATTCATCTTGTCTGCCATTTAAATACTGAGCATTATAAGGCTTCGACCTGGTGTATTCATTTGCTCGGGTGCAATCTCGGGTTTGGGAGAAAATGGCGTTCTTGTATCTAGTTGTACGAATTTTGGGGTTCTGATGTGCTTATAGTATAGAAAATGATGCATCATACTAGGAAAGAAATCCCACCCGGGGAAGGGTCCTCAGTTCTGAACTATTAAAGCTCCTAGCTTCCGCATATTCTGTTACAACGACCTATTGGACCCTCAATCCAGTGCTGCCTGAAATGCCTGCACATGTCTGGTGGCCACGTTTCAATCCAAAACAAGCTAAAGCAATAGAAGGAGGAACATGCGGCGAGAACAGGGTCTTTGATTCTTCTAGATCGATTGCGGTCTAGAGTAAGTCTCTGTGGGTTGTGGTCTTGTTCGGGGTTATTGCGTATCCTTCAGGCGCTGTATGGAGTTGAAGAAGAGGCAATAGACCGCAAGGAAATAATTCAGGCCTGCGAAGACCACGAAGACGGTGAAAATGAGGGCGATCTGTGATTCTGCGGTCAGCCTCGATTTGGGGGACTCCCGATGATTTTACCTTGGAAGCGTCATTGTCCAGCCTGAGATTGGCTTCTGCAGCATCCTTCCAGGCCTGTGTAGTTAATCCGACGGTGAAAAGTATAACGCTTAGCTTTAAGAGCATTGCGGGCATTCCCCAGATCCAGGGCTGGAATGTCCTCGGAATCCAAGCATCCCCTTCTGCGGTATTGCTGCCCGTGGCTGGGGGCGACTTCTGCTTGCCGAGAGTATTCAATACGTTCCTGGACACGGAAGGGCTACACCTCAATCGAAGTATAGCGGAACTCTCGACTGCAGTAGACATGCAAGCTGCCAGTGATAATACAAGCGCACTGAGCCAAGTTCCTTTGGTGATCCAAATCATCTCGGGCACATTGTACCAAGAGAAAGCACTAGCAACCACTCCGGCGATGAGCCCGCCCTGATAGAACCTTCTTCAGTCTAGTGGATCCGATGAACAGAGTGGGCGAAGCATCTCACGCTAAGTCCGACGGTTTTCAGATTCGACAGCATCGTCGACATATAAGTTTCCATCATCCGTTGCTGCATTGCTTTATCTGGCTGATTAAGGAGTTCATGAATTGTCCAGTACAACCAATTCCAAGGTATGAGCAGGTCAACGCCATAACATCCAATTGAGACTGTGGGGTTGCAAATAAATGAAATGCATCGAATCGACTGGCGCTTCGCCGTGTCCATTACGGGGGAAATTGTGAGAGGAAGAAGAACTGAAGACCATGAAATGGCATGGAAACCAACTCACTCTTTTCGAAAGTTTCTTCGGGGATTCGACATGCAAGCTGCCGTCAATGTACATGATGCACTGTCTAGGCAGCATCCGTTCCTTGCTTTTCTGGAGACGGACCTGAGAAGAAATTCGTCTGTGAAGCGCTAGGGTACGGAGAAGGTGACGCCATTAGCCACGACTAAACAGCTTTGGGTAACTAACACCCTACCCTACCTAACCTAAGGTACCCTTGCGGGGCTGGCTCTGCATGGCATCAAAACTGTTGATCATTTGATGCATCCTAAACGTGGTGGCACGGACTCTTTTCTTCACTTCTTTCATGAGTGGCTGTTGTTGCCCTTAGAGTAGACGTAGCCACACCGAACCTGGCCCACTGACCGTTTAAACCGTTCTGTGATTCTCCACAATTCAACCTTAACCCTCCGCGCCCCGGCCCGCGATCATCGTCGTCCCTGCCTTTGGTGCCAAGCCCGAGTCCAACCTTCCACAAGTCCACATCGTTGGCAAACAATGGTCGACTCTCTGACACTTCCTGATGTTGCAACGCTTCGCGAAATTGCGGCGAAGCAAGATGCCAGACAGAAGGATATCCACGCAGCTCGGATGGCCAGAGATGCGGGGCAGGAAGAACAGGCTGCCGAAATGATTCAAAGGAACTATCGAGGCTACCGAGCAAGGAGGCAGCTCAAGGGGATGGGTCTAGATTCTTCGACGCGCTGGATTGAAGTATGAGATCTCTCTATGTCAACTTCTCCCTCCACCGTCTTTGACGTCGTCACTGACACCTCGAGCAGGCGGTGAAAGAAGGTAACAGGCTGCGCCGAAGACTACCCCTTTACCACTATTGAATCTGAAGTATTCTAGCGCAATATCGAAGCCTCACACAACCGCAAACGAGGAGAAATCGCACTGGAGGCCCTCCGCCAGCTACTGCAAATGCAAGCGCGACCAGCCATCCAGACCGAGGTCGCAGCTCCTCCGACGCTCTTCAAAACTGGAAGAAAGCTACCAAAATCGCCAAACACGCCGGTTCCGATGATACTTCCGAGACCAGTGGTGAGGAGGGCATGACCGAATCACAGCTCGAAGAACACCGCTGCAAGAAACGCGAACGCAAGCGCGAGCGAGAGAAATGGGCGAAGATGATGGATCTCCAATACTTTCTCGAGATGGTGGATCAGAAACACCGGTACGGCAGTAACCTACGGGCCTACCACGCTGAGTGGAAGAAGGCCGACACGAACGAGAATTTCTTTTACTGGCTCGACGAAGGCGAAGGACGTCATGTCGAACTTCCTACCGTATCGAGGGAGCGACTGGAGCGGGAGCAAGTCCGATATCTGTCCCGTGAAGAACGACAACAGTATTTGGTGAGCGTTGACGAGCAGGGTCTGCTATGTTGGGCCAAGAATGGCGAGAGGATCAGCACCACGACCGAGTTCAAAGACAGCGTGCATGGAATTGTGGACAAAAACGACTCAGCTCCAACATATCGAGAAACGAAAGCGGCCAATATCTTTGCCGAGAGCGAATCTTCCGAAGACACGGAATCCGAGGCTGCGAGCAGTGTCGTTTCTCATGAAGGTGAACATTATGTGAATCACGATTTGAAGCAAGCCAAGGGAATCAAAAAGGTCCAACATGTATCTGCTTCTACAATCATGAACCATCTTCTCCGGAAATCCGTCAAACCCAACAGCTGGATTTTTGTCGCCGATACCTCATTCCGCCTCTATGTCGGTATTAAGCAATCCGGCGCCTTTCAACACTCTAGTTTTCTTCAAGGTACCTTCACCACTGCAGAGCTCCCAATCAGTACCAGCACTGATGAACCTTTATTCTAGGCCAACGCCTGCTCGCTGCAGGTCTCATCAAGATCAAGGCTGGCCAGCTCCGCCGCCTATCTCCCCTCTCTGGGCACTACCGCCCCCCTACGTCCAATTTTCGCGCCTTCGTACACGCTCTAAAGGAAGAAGGTGTTGACATGAGTCACGTCTCTATCTCCCGCTCCTATGCCATTCTCGTCGGTCTCGAGGCTTACGTCAAAACCCGGAAGAAGGTGAAGAAAGGCGTAAGTAAAGTAGAGGAGAAAAAGGACGAGATTTTACACCCCGAAGAAGTGGCGGTACAGAGAGAGAAGGAGAGAGATAAAACGAAGAGTGCGGAGAGGGAGAGGCGGGTGCTTGAGGAGAAGAGAAAGAAGGATGAAGAAGAGAGACGGAAGAGAAGCTGGAGTGTGAAACTGATGAATCGGCTAGGCATCGGTGGTAAAGAAAAGAAGGCCGAGGTGGAGAAGGTGGAGAAGAGAGAAGGAGAGGATGTGGAAGATGCGATACCCCCTGATGGAAGAAGGTAGTGACCGTTGGTCGATGACGAGTTCGTATGTCTGGATACGGAATCTGAATCCCAAGATCACAATGGACTACCTTGGGAGTCCCTCATAAGAAATCGAAAGTCCTCCAAGAGCTACATATTTCGAGAACTGAACGCTATATTATTGTTCGGATCCAGAACAGATCGCCCAGCTCATGTCATCTGGTGAATGCCTTTTCGCGACCTGAGCACACGATATACATCCAAGCCCGTCAAACTAGCTTTGGCCGTTCTTCAGCCGGGATTGATCGAGAGCGATCAACATTGGTCCTCGTATGTCTTTAGGTCGCCATTTCCATTACGCACTACCGTTCCATTATCACCAAACCATCTTACAAAGTCACCGTGGGCATTGAAATGGGGCCAATGTTGTCTCGCCAGACCATCTTGTGGGTTGTCTGCAAACGCTCGCCATGCATCCTGCATAGCTTTGCTTACAGCAATCTCGTACTTGGTGGATGGGCCCCGATAGTTGCCATGGGTACCGAAGAGCAGCGGCAGCTCAGCCTGGTGGTAGGCGCCCATCCATGGCTTTGGCGAGATATTGCTGAAGTTGCCTGCATAAACGTATCGGTAAGTTGGGATGCCTGCAGCCGCTCGTAGTCTGAATCACCAGTCAGATCTGTCACCACGTAACCTAGGCAGAGGACCAGAGCGCTGCGAGCAAGGCTGGAGAACCTACTTTGCAGTCTTGTACGAGGTGCATAAGAATAGCTCGAGGAACCAAAATTCCGAAAGAGTCTGGTTTGGTCCATTGGCGTTGTACGGCGCAAACACATCCCCATCATCCTTGTTGATACCAATAATGGCCGGCTAATTGCTCACTCAGTTTGCTTGCTCGTCTTTCTCGCCATGGATCGGAGCTCCACCTACCACTTTCGTAAGCTTGCCCTGTTGGACTCTATCGGTATAGTTGGAGAAGACCACCTTCCCATCTGCCGAAGGTCCAAATGCAAGCTCTTCCGTCGACCCCCCATTATTTTCATCTGCTATGACGCCTTCAATCGAAGCTGCGTTAACCCTTTTCATACATGCGAGCTCTTCTTCGCTGCTGGTGCTGCCGCAGCCCACCCGGCTCGCCACATACGAGAAGTTTGAGTACCTGGGACCTGCACCACTTTCAATGAAAGAAGTGCCGGAATCCATGATCAGCCCTTTTACTATCGGATTCTTATACCAAGCATAGTTGTACATATCCACGGCTTCCGCGCCAGAGGATTGACCCCAAATGGTGATTTTGCGAGGATCTCCGCCAAAGGCCTTGATATTATCCCTGATCCACTCGACACTGTATGGTACTGGTTAGCCACCCCACGGTCAGTGTGGAGGTGAGGTCTTACGCAAGGCGTTGGTCTAAGAGGCCTAGATTCTGGTCCTTTGCTCCTCGTGCATTTGGGAAACCGAAAATGTTCCCTCGAAAGCTATCTCTGCTTTAGAAAGGTCTGCTCGGAGCAGTCGGAGCCAACTTACTTTGGAACAACCACGACCAGGTCCTTTGTCCGCTGCACCCATTGTGTAGGTATCTGGTACGGTATGTCCTGTCCGCCTGTATACCAGCCTCCACCATAGAAGAAGACTATAACTGGCAGATTTTTGGCGCGTCGAGGAGTCCAGACACTCAGCGTCAGACAATCCTCCCCAGTAACATTCAGGTCCCCAATGTTGAACTCGAGGACGTCTTGATTGAAAAGGTTGGGTGTGGTACCCATAAACTGCGTGCAAGATGTTCCATAAGCAATTGCTTCTACTGATCGAGGCAAATGGACTGGTCGCGGAGCCTCCCAGCGCAGTTGATCAACCGGACGCTGCGCGTAGGGGATTCCCAAAAATTGCCGGACGAAAGAGTGGTTGTGGTCAATGACTCCTTTAATTATGGACCCTCCATGAAGCTTGACTGTCGGCCGATGTGGAGAAACGATATGCTCAGAAACCTCGCTGCCGTTCGAGGCCCAAGTCCATAGAACAAAAAGTAGCAGCCAAAATTGCATCGCGTGATAGCTGGAAAATAAAGACTCTGCAGATATCAGAATGTGTTTATCGGCGTGGAGTCAAATAACTCGCTTCCAACCTCTAGTAAAGGACCTTTATGAAACCGGCTATCGCCAATATAGCCTCCCCTGCTACAATCCTAAGGATTTTGGAAGTACAGACCGTGATCGCGGGCATGCGTGCATCAGGTTCTCCCCGGCCGTAGTTGTGTCGTAATTGGTAGCTCATTTAAATTTGGTAGGAGGTTCGCGAGAATACATACATTGATGCCAATACAGTAAATGGCCTCAAAAGCGCTCATTAGATGCCGTCATTCATCTAGGCTACAGTGGTTGCATACACCGCTTTTTCGTGTCTGGGGGCTATTCTAAATCATCAGCCCGAGAATGTAATGCTGTTCGTCGGGATCTCCAATCATTCTGACAAGGTTTCTTAGCTTGTCGATCATGCCCTCGGTCCCTAACACCAGCACGTAGAAACCTCAACTACCACCCGGCTCCCTCTCAATGCTAGACAGTGCACGCGCTTTTGACGTTCCAAGGTTGTCTATTAAGGTGGGTGGCTGCGTGAGCGGGCACGCGGCTGACAAAAAAAAGCGAACACCCCACTGGGGTGCCTCCCAACCCAAAACCCCACATCCAACTAGGTATTGCTTTGGAAACTTGTTTCTAGTCTAACTGTGGCAACCGGGTTAATAGCTAAAAGTATACGTGGTGATCCCCCGTTTGGTGTTCAATTTATATCTACTCGTCTTTTGAAAATTCGATCTTGACAGCTTCACGGCGAAGGAATCTCAACAAGTGATAAACATGAGTACAAGGCTTGTCTTGCCATTTATCAGGAGATTGATGTAATGGTGGAGCTCGAAGATCACTTGTTATCGGATGCTGGCGCTGACCATGAAAGACGATATTATCTGGGAGGGTCAATACTAAAGTTTAGGTAGATAGCTGTGAGCACACACTGGTAATGAGGAATCTGACGGCAAGGATAGCAAATGGGAGGCATGATTCTACAGCTAGATAGTTATGAGCACACAAAATACAGCACTGTTCCCATGCAATATATTCCTCGTCCCATCCTGTGGCACATGCGGCAGACGGAGTCGAGCTCGCCTCGTGTCTTCCGTACCCAGGTCCAACTACGTCACGAACTTTTGGGCCATTCTTTCACGCTTGGAGAACGTAACAAACCCTAGATGCACTGGAAGCAGTTCATCAGGCTGAACGAGCTCTAGTCGTGAGTTGGCCACAGGATTTAGGGCAAAGTCCTTTTTCCGGCGTCTGCTCCTCTCTGCGCGACCCTGTTTTGTACCTTGAAGATGGGATTGGAGATGGGATTGAAGACGGAAGCGAGGATGGAAATGGGGACGGGGATGGGAATGGGGATGGTGATGGTAACAGAGACGCTGAGAGGGGCTTATTCTTTTGGATTGGAGCAGGCATACAGGGCAAGTATCCAGGGCAAATCAGACATCCAGGACAGGGAACCAGCGTATTCAGCTACATCTACCCAGTCTTTCTCTGTAGTGTACTTTACATTTACTCTCGCCATGCTTCCATGAGCCAAGCCCTTTGCTCCAACATCAGCGCAGTCGCATCCACCCTTGTTCGTTGTTCTATTTCCGGGCGTGTCGGACCGGTGATTACAACTACTTTGGGAACCAAAGTTAGAAGCCATGCTCCAAGGCGGGAGTTCTTTGTTGATTGACTGCGATGATGGTCACGGGAGTGCCGGGTTGTGGATGAGAAAGGCGCTCCGTTGCGGACGAGGATGAAAGTGCGTCATTCGTTTGAAGTCCGCAGAGTTTTTGGTATACAGATCAGGGAGGCCGAGATCGAGCTCGAGCTGATTCTGTCCATGTTCAACCCCATCTCCGTTGCCATCTCCATCTTCGTCACCTTCTCCGTCACCATATCTGTCACCATTGAACTGAAGTTGATCACGTCTCTAGCGACCCATCCCGGAGTAGCTTTTAGTCCACCAGATCGAAATCATGTCAATATTGCTTTTGGTCAGGTAGAAGGAGAGTTGATGGGGATTGAGAGGTAAGGCCGAGGAGTATCGAGAGGTCGGTGGTGAGGGAGAGGTCACAGGTGAGGCATAGGTCGTGAGTGAGGGAGATGTTGTGAGAAAGGTCGTAAGAGAGAGGTCATGAATAAGAGAAAGAGAGGGGTCATGGGCGAGGTCGAGAGCGAGGTCGAGAGCGAGGTCGAGGGCGACAGAGAGGTCGTGGGCGAGAGGTCGTGGGCGAGAGGTCGTGGGCGAGAAGTCGTAAGACAAGCATAGGTAGTTGGCCATGTTTGGCGACCTCAACGATTTCTCCAGCAAATCGAAGTGATTATCATTCAAGGAATCGCAGCCCTTGGCAAAAACCGAAGATCTTGAAGTGTTGTCCGCCCTGTGGTGCTGTCACCCTGAGGTGCGCGACTAAAAATCCGGGGGATGCGGGAGTACCCGAGGAACACGGGAGTACCCGAAGACTTCGGGAGTACCCGAGGAGTCTCCACACCTCCGCGTTTGGAGGGCACGAAAGATGGCGTCTCAGCTCCGCCCTAACGATTGAGCTGCTGAGGTAAAGGAAACGCAAGACTCTGATTCCTCCTCTCAAGCTTGAGGGCAATCGATCAATAAGCCCCGTCGTGTTTTACCTTCTCAAACACTGAGGGACCGCGGCGGACCCTGGCGAAACCTCAGCGCTCGGTGCACGTCGTTGACTGGGTAAACGCACACAGCCTCAAAGAAATACAATTTTGACACTTCTTCACCGGAGACGACAGCCAAGTCCTTTCGTCAATATCACGGACACCAGGCTCCTTCGTGCAGAAAGGCGACAGGCGCCTCGATTTTTGCGGCGGAAATGACTCGCGGGTACACGGAGATGGAGCCGCTTCAAGCGCAGGTATGATCTCCAACATGCCCTCGAAAGACGTTTCGAACGCTCATGTTGTCCAGCAGTTCGATTCAAGCTAACCTCCCACCGAACCTCGTCCCTGTTGCTGTTTCGGTCCCTTCAATGCATAACCTTTGATCCCCCCAGCCGTCGTCAGCACTCTTCGTTGGCATGCATTTGGCGTTTGTGATCCAAAGCAGATCTCCAGGAGATGGAAGAAGAATTGGGTACAGACTAGATTAGGAAGGTGTGGAACGACGCTGATCTGTGTCATATTCGCCAGAGTTCATCGTCTCCTGTTTGCAGTACCTGGTCCACAGAGTCCATCGGCAGAGATCCTCTTCGTAGCTGTGGTCAGTCAAGCAGGTCTCACCGACTTCCTCTGTGAACAAATGCCCATCCCATCTTGTCACTTTGGCTAATTCCCGATGCTAGAGCACCGCCGTCAAATACCGTGTCCTCGGTCGAAGCCATTCTCCTTTCCTAGCTCCTCTTTGCATTCCGCGGCACAGGACGAAGTGTTCCGACAGTCTACAATTGTGTTCAACGCTTCACCCTTACGAACTTATTGACCGCGGAACTCCACAAAATGCCTTGAGAGTCTGGGAATGGCGCATGAGGATAGCAGTCAGGAATGTTTTGAAGAACGCTTCTGGCGCAGACGGTCTAACAGAGATAACACGGCATTCCACAAAAGATCTGGTTACAGCGGAGATTCGGCGAGAGGAGCTATCAAATCGGTGGCGTTAACATTGTCAAGCGCAGCTTGTGTCTAAGCAATTGTACTTTCTACTACCCTGTGTTTTGCTCTGCTTTCCGGGCTGTTTCATGGGCTGCTTGCTAACCTCCTTTCTAGCCTGCTTCCTGATACGCTTCCTGGACCGCTTCCTGGATCTCTGTCTGGGCCGCTTCTCGATCCGTTTTCTCACCAACGTTCTAATCCGCCTTCTGATCCGTTTCCTGGTCCGCTTTCTCATCAGCGTTCTGATCCGCTTCTTGGTGCGCTTCTTGATCCGCTTCCTGGACCTCTTTCTGGACCGTTCCCTGATCCGCTTCCTGCTCTCTATATTCCTCTCCGCCGTGCTCTTTACCCTAAACCCCGTCCTGCTTCCTGCTCTGCTTCCTGGCTTACTTTTTTTGAAAGGGCATTCAGCAAAGCACTTGGGACACCGCGGCGATGTTAGATGGTTTGACGATAATAGAGCGGTAAAGCATAATAAACCGGTAGGGCAGAATTGGGACACAATTCTCCTGGTCCTGCGAACGCAAACTCTGTATTCACGGGATTGTATTTCGCGTCGAGATTCGAATTTTCGCTCAGGGTTACAGTTCCTTAAATAATTATCTATACTGTTGGCAGTTACTTCGATTGCCCGGGGAAATCGTCGAGGTCGCTACATACGGCCAAAGATACTTTTCTCACAACTTCCCTTTCGCCTATGACCTCGCCCACGACTTCTCTCTCGCCCACGACCTCTCACGATACTCATCGGCCTTACCTCTCAATCCTCATTAGGTTGAAACTCACCGACCAGAGCAAGACGAAGTTCGCGGAGAGGCTTTCCCATGTCAGCTTCACCCAGCACAGCACTTGGTTATTCTTGGACGTAGACGCTGATGTTTGAGAGCGGATCCGGGCCCGGCGACGTAGTTATTCTTCGACGTAGACGTTCGAGCGCGCCCGGGCCCGAGGACATGATTATTCTTGGACGTAGATGGCTTAGAACGAACCTGGGGCCAGGAACGGCGTAGTCATTCTTGACTAGAGCGAGACTGGGCTCGACGACAACGTACTTATGCTTGGTTGTAGACGATTGAGAGCGAACCCGGGCCGGGGCGACGTAGTTATTCTTGGACGTAGACGATGGAGAGAAAATCAGGGCCCAAGAACAATATAGTTAGTCTAGGCGTAGGCGTTCGCGTCTGAGAGCGAGCATGGGCCCGAAGAACGTAGTTATTCTTGGACGTAGACGTTTACGTTTGAGAACGAATCCGTGGATGCGACGTATTTATACTTGGAGAGAGACATTCACGTCTCAGAGCGAGACCGGGCCCGAAGGACGTATTTCTTTTTAGACGTACGTCTCTGCGTTCGAAAGCGAGCCCGGCCCCGGGGGCGATGTAGTTGCTCTTGGACGTAGACGTTTACATTTGAGGACTTATTCGGACCCGGAGACGGCATATTTATCCTTGGAAGTAAGCGTTCATGTTCGAGAGTGAGCCTGGGCCCAGGTACAGCAGCACCAGGATCATCAAAAGCCAGTTGGTTGAAGTCCGCGGCTAAAAAGCACGAAGCAGATAGGTACTCCGCAGGTGGCATAGGTACGGTCCAGGGAGTGCAAGGGATAGGTACGGGAGTATCCGCAGACCACGGGAGTGTCCGCAAAGCACGGTTGTATCCGAGGAGCGCGTGAGTATCCGCAGAGGACGGGAGTATCCGCAGAGCACGGGAGCGTCCGCAGAGCACGGGAGCGTCCGCAGAGCACGGGAGCGCCCGGGGATCATGGGAATAGGCACCGTAGGTACCCGAAGGCTTCGGGAGCACCCGAAGAGTCCCGGCACCCCGGGAGCGTCCGGTCTCTCCCTTCCGTACAACGAAATTTTGGAACGTGGGCGCAACGCGGCAGAGTCTTGTACTAACACCCTGGGGCTCCTGTGGAAGGCTATCCCGTTGCCACGTTCTATGATCTTCTTTGACGGACTACGCCGGGCGTCTTGCGCCCATTCGTGAGTTGCAAGGTGATCAGCCATCTCAATCTGCCTTCTTTCTAACCTTGCTAGGAATCTTGCGAAGCGAGACGGAGACCACTCGAGCCTACGATCATTCTCCGCTAGGCCACGACTATCCCTGTTCCTACGTTCGATACCGTCTCCGCCGCCATATCCGTTACCATCTACGTTACCATCAGACTGAAGTTGGCGACGGAAATGGGGATGTCGATCATGACAGAGACAGCAAGGACGGCTCATTCTTTTGGATGGGGGGAAACGTCGGGCCAGATACCCACGGCAGGCACTCAAGACAGAAGATGAGCATATTCAGCTATATCTATCTATCCTTTCTCTGTTCTGTCCTTTAGATAGGAGAGGTGAGAGAAATTAAGAAATACTGGCGAAGATTGAGGAGCGAATACCCCATTCAATGCCATACAAGCAAATCGAGCACATCAGCTGCTGAGCTCACCCGCGAAGGAACCAGGACACATGAACAGAACCAGTTCGAGCTCGATTTCGGCCTCCGTGATCTGTGTATCAAGAACTTTGTGGACCCCAAACGAATGACTTTTGACGACGATCCTCGTGTCACCGCAGCTGTCGACATGGAAAAATCTCTCCATTAACGCCTTGCGCTGGTTAGGGCCTATGGGAACCTGATCAGCAAGCTGCTGTATCGCTGCCGCACCTATGCTGGGAAAAGCTGACACGGGAAAGTCTCTCTACGTCACGCACTGGTTGGCGAGTTGCACCCTGATCAGCAAGCTGCTCTCTTCTTTGACTTTGTCAGGAATCTTGCAATGGGAGGTGGGGACCACTTGAGCCCACGACGATTCTCCACCAGGCCATCGACTGGAAATGCACCATGCGAGTAAAAGGCCGCAATGTGCTTCGAACATGCCACACGCTCCGTGGCAGAAGTGACCTTACAAAGAGCTCTCATCATGAATCGAACGTGCCGGGAGGAATCTCAGCGTCAAGTATGTGGCGAACCGGACGACCGAGATGCTCCGTAGCATAACTACCATGCCGCCTTCTAGCCAAAAGGGTATGCCGTAGCAAGTTCTCCGCCTTCTTTGTGTTCCTGACAGCAAATGCCGCAACACCGGCAGATACAGGGAATCGGTGGGGCGGTCGATTCGGATCGTGGCGAAAGTTGAAGGCATTCGAATATGGCAGCAAGTTGTGCAACGAGGCTTGAGGGGCAAGAGGAGGCTGGCTTTCGAGCGTCTGTCTTGTCGTTAACGGCACCAGTCTCAGGCGAAGGCCGTCAGGCCTGATGCCATTGACGAATAGTCTTTGCGCCGAGTATTAGCGAAACTTGACGGCAGCATCTCTGAAAAGCAACCTGCTTACTATTCGCGCTGCAAGTAGTCTCTATTGCTTGCTCGCTGCCGTCGTGATATCATCTTCGCACCCCACGGCGTATACTAGGTAGATTTGATCTCAAGGTGCGTGTAGGCCGCATAAAATTCCCTGGTGCAAGCCCGCAGTAGCTGCGTTCAACTGCAGAGGCGTAGACCATGTTCCTCTTCTCATCTAGTCGTCTTGATCTCCTCCCTCCGTCTTGATCTCCTCCCTCCGTCTTGATCTCCTCCCTCCGTCTTGATCTCCTCCCTCCGTCTTGATCTCCTCCCTCCGTCTTGATCTCCTCCCTCCGTCTTGATCTCCTCCCTCCGTCTTGATCTCCTCTCTCGGTCTTGATATCCTCCTTTGGCATCCGTCTCATTATCGTCAAGCCTGCAATCAGAAAAACCTGGCCCGGCTATCGACTGGGGAGTTTGGATCAGTTGGATACCTGCGAAGCGCAGAGAATGCTGGAGTCTCCGTCAGTGCCACAATTGAGCATAATCCCGGTGCTTCATAATTATGGAGAATGAAGTTGGTCCCCCAACATGTTGCGTCTCAAACAAGCTGAATACTTTAGGTCCACAGAATACCAGCGGCTAAGCAGCAGAGCTCTTACCACACTCGAGAGAATACGCTGCGTCACATCTCAGCGAGCTCCTCAAGCCTGGTTCAACGCCGATACACCCTCCTTTTGGTCTCTGGGTCTCGTTCCACAACCAGAGAGCTCCCCAATCTTGATCGAACGCCGATACACCCTCCTCTTGGTCCCCAAGCCTCGTCTTACCGCCAGAGGTTTCAAAATTCCAGAAGTCCGCAACATAAAACGGTTTTGGCCTCGTTCAATGTACATCTTGGCCTCCAGGCCTAGTCCCGCGGCCAACGAGCTCTTCAACCCATACCGAACCCCTGTCCAAGCTCCTCGAAGCTGACGAAACGCCTATACAAGCTCTCCTTGGCCCCGGGTCACATCACGCAACCAGCGAGCTCCTCTACCCCGGTCGAATGCCGATACAAGCACCTTTGGGCCCCAGGCCTCAGCGGACAACGCCCTCAACCCTGAGCGAACGCCTATACAGGCTTCTCTTGCCTACAAGCCCTCTCGGTCTTCACACCTCGGTCCAGGCCTTATCGCAAAACCTCCTCAACCCTGATCAATTGCCTGTTCAGGCTCCGTTTGGCCCCAGGTCTCGTCCCGCAACCTCTGGGCTTCTCAGTCTTGATCCACCGCCTATACAATCGCCTCTCGGCCCCGAGAATCGTTCCGTAATCAGCACACCCTCCAAGCCTGATCGAACGCCCATACAGAATCCTCGACCCTGATCGAATGCCCATACAATCTTCTTTTGGCCTCCAGGCCTCGTCCTTCAACTAGCGAACTCCTCAAACCCAATCGAACACCCATACAAGTTCCTCAACCCTGATCAAATACCTGTTCAGGCTCCGTTTGGCCCACAGGTCTCTTTCCCCAACGAGCTTCTCAAACCTGATCAAACGCCCATACAGCCTCGTCTTGGCCCTCGGGTCTCTATTGGCCTCCAGGCCTCGTCCTTCAACCAGCGAGCCCATCAAACTTGATCGAACACCCATACAAGTTCCCCAAGCCTGATCGAATGCCCGTACAAGCTTCTCTTGGCCCATAGGTCTCGTTCCGCAACCGGCAAGCTTCTCAATCTTGACCGACAGTCTGTTGAACCATTTGTTGGCCCTAGGCTTTGTTCCGCAACCGACGAGCTCCTCAACCTCGATTCGATCGAATGCCTACACGGGTACTTTTAGACTCTAGGCCTTGTCTCGCAATTAACAAGCTTCTCAGTTCCAATTGAGTACCTGTACAAGCATCTCTTGGCATTCAAGCCTTATCCTACTATCAGCAAGCTTCTTAATTAATCGAACGCCGATACAGCCTCGTCTTAAATCTTAAACCTCATCTCGTCGCCCTCAAGCCTTCTCCCACAGCCAGCGAATCTCTAAAGCCCGATCAAATAGCAACACAGCCTCTCAGGTCTCACACCCCGTTGTGCAACCAGCGAGCTCCTCTCATCCTGATCAAATATTCGCCCGAGCACTTCTTGGCCCTAGGCCCACAACCAGCGAGCTTTGGAACCCTCATCGAATGCCGGTACAGCTCCATCTTGTTCCCCAAGCATCGTCCTGCAACCAGCAAGCTCCTCAACCGTAGTCGACTGCCGATGTACCCTCGTTGTAGCTCTCAAGTTGTATCCTGCAACCCTCAAGCCTTATTCGATACCTCTCAAGCCCCATTCCGCAACACGCGGGTTTTTCAGCTTGATCGAACCTTCTCTTCGTCCTCAAACCCCATCCTGCAATCGGCGAACTTCTCAGTCCTAGTCGAATACCTACACAAGCACCTCTTGGTCCTCACGTCGTATCCCGCGACCAGCAAGCTTCTCAACTGTAATCGAAGCTTTCTTTTCGCCCTCAGGCCTCGTCCCGCATCCAACCAGCTCATAAAGCCTGACCGAAAGCCGATACAGCCTCCTCTCGGCTCTTTGGTCTCGTCTCGCAGTCAGCGAGAGAGCGAGCTTCTCAATTCTGAGCGAATGCCTGTACAAGTGCCTCTCGGCCTCAAGCCTCGTTCCGCAAACACATCTTGGCTCTCAGGCCTCGTACGACAACCAGCGAGCTCTTCCAGCCTAATTAAAGGCTGGGATAGCCTCTTCTTGACCTCTAAGCCTTTTTCTCCGGCCAGCATACTCCTCAATCCTAATCGAACGCTTGTACAAGTGCCCCTCGGCCTCAAGCCTCGTTCCGCAAACACATCTTGGCTCTCAGGCCTCGTACGACAACCAGCGAGCTCTTCAAACCTAATTAAAGGCCGGTATAGCCTCTCTTTGACCTCCGAGCCTTGTTTTCTAGCCAGCAGGCTCTTCGATCCTGATCGAACGCTTGTACAAGTGCCTCTCGGCCCTAAGCCTCGTCCGCAAGTACATATTAGCCCCTGGGCATTTTCCCGCAGCTAACAAGCTCCTCAAGCTTGATCGAACAACTATACAGCCTCCTCTTGGTCCTCAATCCTCATCCTGCAACCAGCGAGCTTCTTAAGCCTGATCGAACGTTTCTACAGCCACCTCTTGGCCCCCACGCCTCATCCCGCTCCCAACAAGCTCCTTGACTCTGATCTAACGCGCGCGAGGTTCTCGATTTTAACAGAATGCCTATACAAGTGTCTTTTTGCCTCTGGCCTCGTTCTGCAATCAGCAAGCTCCTCAACCCTGATTGAGCGCCTATCCAACCGGCTCTTAGTCCTTACGCTTCGTCCTGCCACCAGCGAGCTCCCCAATCTTGATCGAACGCCGATACACCCTCCTCTTGGCCCCCAAGCCTCATCTTACCGCCAACGAGCTTCTCAAGCCTAGTTCAGCGCCGATACAACCTCTTTTTGATCTCTAGGTTTCGTTTCACCATCAACGAGCTTCTCAAGCCTGGTTTAGCGCCGATACACCCTACTCTTGGCCCCCAAGCCTCATCTTACCGCCAACGAGCTCCTCAAGCCTATTTCAGCGCCGATACACCCTCTTTTTGATCTCTTGGTCTCGTTTCACCATCAACGAGCTTCTCAAGCCTAATCCAGCGCCGATACACCCTCTTTTTGGTCTCTAGGTCTCGTTTCACAACCAGCGAGCTCCCTAAGCCTAGTGGAACGCCAATGTAGGCTCTTCTTGGTCTCTAGGTCTCGTGCCACAACCAGCGAGCTCCTCAAGTCTGATTCAACGCTGATATAGGCTTTTCTTGGTCCTTGGCCCCTGTCCCGCAACCAGCGAGCTTCTCGACCCTGATCGACCAACGAAGAAGGCGGACGTGGTTGCGCCGATGTTGCACCAAGGAGTTGGTTCATAAAAGCTTGCTTGCTGTCATCGTGACATGATCTCCGCGCTTTATCTTATGCCTTTCCCGAGCCCGTCCGGTGGACTGAGCGAGGGCGTGCGGGCGTGCGGGCGATGGCCTTGAAGTAAATGGTAAAAGTAATGTATGTTCTCCAACAGAGGAAGAAGGCTTCTCGTAGCTTTCAGCAGTCTCTCGTAGCTACTCGTAGCCTCTCGAAGCCTCTCGCGGCCTAGAGTAGCTTAGAATATCCTCTTGTAGTATCGAATAGCTTAGAATAGCCTCTCGCAACCTCTCATAGTCTCTGGTGACCTCCCATAGTCTCTGGTGACCTCTCATAGTCTCTGGTGACCTCTCATAGTCTCTGGTGACCTCTCATAGTCTCTGGTGACTTCTCGCAGCCTCTTGCAACTTCTTATAGCTTGAGACAACCTCTCGCAATCTAGAGTAGTCTCTCGTAGCCTCTCGTAACCCCTCAGAGTCTCTCGGAACCTCTCGAAGCCTAGAATAGCTTGCAACAGCCTCTTGCAACCTCTCGCAGCCTAAGATAGCCTAGAAAAGCCTCTCGTAGCTTGAACTAGCTTAGAATAGTCTCTCGCAATCTCTTATTGTTTTTTGTAACCTCTCGTAGTCTTTTACAACTTTTTGTAGCCTCTTGCAACCTTTTTTAGCCTTTTGCAACTTCTTGTAGTCTTTTGCAACTGTTTATAGCCTAGAACAATCTCTCGCAATCTAGAGTAGTCTCTCGTAGCCTTTTAGAGCCTCTCGCAGCCTCTCGAAGCCTAGAAAAATTTAGAATAGCCTCTCGTAGCCTAAAATAGTTTAGAACAATCTCTCGCAACCTCTCGTAGCCTAGAATAGTTAAGAATAGCCTTTCGTAGTCTAAGATAGTTTAGAACAACCTCTCGAAGCCTCTCGGAGTCTAGAAAAGCTTGGAATAGCCTCTCGTAGCCTAAGATAGCTTAAAATAACCTCTTGCAACCTCTCGTAGTCTAGAATAGTTTAGAATAGCCTCTCGTAGTCTAACACAACTTGGAGCAACCTTTTGGAGCCTCTCGAAGCCTAGGAAAGCTTAGAATAGCCTCTCATAGCCTAGGACAACTTAGAACAACCTCTCGTAACTTCTCGCGATCTAGAATAGTTTAGAATAACCTCTCGCAGCCTAAAATAGCCTAAAACAGCCTCTCGTAGCTTCAACTAACTTAGAATAGCCTCTCGCAATCTCTTATTGTCTTTTGTAACCTCTCGTAGCCTTTTGCAACTTCTTATAGTCTAGGATGATCTTTCGCAACGTAGAGTAGTCTCTTGTAGCATGTCGTGGCCTCTCGTAACCTTTCGCAGCCTAGAATAGCTAAGAACAGCCTCTCGCAGCCTAAGATGGGTTAGAACAGCCTCTCGTGGCTTGAACTAGCTTGAAAACAGCCTCTAGCAATCTAGAATAGCTTACAACAACCTCTCGTAGCCCAAGATAGCTTAGAATGGCCTCTCGTAGCTTGAACTAACTTGGAACAGCCTCTAGCAATCTGGAATAGCTTACAACAGCCTCTCATAGTCTCTCGCAATCTAGGATAGCCTTTGATCCCCTCTCGGTTGACTTTGTCCATCAATCTTCCGGGTTACCAAGCAATTGAGGGGCTGAGTACGTTCCGGATAGAATCAATGGTGTCTTTCAGAGCCTTGTGATTGTTTTCAATCGAATACTGGAACAGGGGCTCTTTGATCAACGCCGAAACGTTTTCGGGAACCTTTTAAACTTCGGAACGCAATTCTGTTATCGACTGCAAGCCGGTCGATGATGGGACTGATGCTCTGCTGTTTGCTTTCACTGGGATAGATTACATACACACTTTGGGGGTAATCTTCCCACTGGCTGTCCGTCAACGGTGAAGCACCGCACATCTACATCGTTTGGGTCTCCTTCCCTGGCATTCGGCACTGCCTTTTCCTGCCCTCTGCCCTGCCTTCTACAGTGCCTTCTACCGTGACTTCTACCGTGCCTTCTACCGTGCCTTATGCCTTGCACCCTGCCTTGCTTCCTATCCTGCTTCCTGCCGTACCTTCTGCCGCATCTTCTACCGTGCAACCTGCCTTGTAACCTGCCTTGCATCCTGCCTTGCATCCTATTCTGCTTCTTGTCCTGCATCCTGCCTTGCATCCTGTTCTGCTTCTTGTCCTGCATCCTGCCTTGCACCCTGTAACGCTTCTTGTCCTGCTTTCTGTCCTTCTTCTTGTCCTAGTTCCTGTCCTGCTTCCTGCCTAGGTAGTTCCGTCGCATTCTGGCCTGCTTTCTTCGGTAGTGTGTTGAGAAGGGTATTCGGAGAGGAGTTCGGAGAGGGATTGTGAGAGGCAATCGGAACTTTAGAGGAGTGGTCGGAGAGGTACTCGGAGAGGTATTGGCAAAGGTATTCGGAGAGGAATTGGGGAGGGCGTTCGGGAGGGCGTTCGGAGAGGTATTGGGAAGGGTATTCGAAGAGGTATTCGGAGAGAGATTGAAAAAGACACTCGGAGAGGACTTCGGGAGCTCAGAAGAGTATCCGGAGAGGTATTGGGAAGGGTACTCGGAGAGGCATTCGTGAGGGCGTTCGGAAGGGTATTCGGGAGGGTGTTCGGAAGGGCGTTCAGTAGGCATTCTGTAAAGCACCTGGCGGAGTAATCAGCAAAAGTCTTAGCAGAGCGTCGAGCAGAGCGTTCAGCAGACCGTTGAGCGAAGTGGGCAGGAGTGCCAGAAAGCCGCAGAGAAAGCTGCAGAGGGAGAGCTGCAGAGAGAGCCGCAGAGAGAGCCGCAGAGAGAGCCGCAGAGAGAGAGCTGCAGAGAGAGAGAGCTGCAGAGAGAGAGAGCTGCAGAGAGAGAGAGCTACAGAGAGAGGGCTGCAGAGAGAGAGCCGCAGACAGAGCCGCAGACAGAGCCGCAGAGAGAGCCGCAGAGAGAGCCGCAGAAGAAGCAGCGGAGCATAATGACAAGGTTTGCAACCCGGAGGCGAAGAAGGTCAGAAGTCGTTAAATGCCTGTAATTTCGTCGAAAGGCCGTGCGTCCCGGTGACCAGCTTCGAGATCTCTGTCTGCGCTGGCCATCATCGATCAGGATGCCGAGATTTCCATCGATGATCATCGTAGTGTACAATCGACTCTCATGATCGTCCACGGTGGTCGAAGCCTTCTGATTGTGTCTGGATGAAGTGGTGGACGGACTTCCGGCGTTCAGTACGATTCGGTGGACCTCGAAGATAGAAAGGAAACCACTTACAGATGTGCCTCCTCATTTTCTTTTCCGTAGTCGGTGTCTCACTTCAGGATCTCGGTAGGGCATCTGGCAGCGGGGTCGGCGAACGATTCAGCGAACAGAGCAGCGGAGGACCCAGCAGACTGATCAACAGTGTATTCGGCAAGGTGTTAGACACAGTACCGAGCCAGCAGCGAGCCGGAGAATAAGCAGCAGACCGAGTAGCGTACCTGGTAGAGGAATCGGTAGAATATTTGGCACTATCTAACAAATGTGGCGTATAGTGCGGTCAAGCCCTTCACTAAACAGAATGGAATCGACAGAACGAGCAGTAGAGCGAGCAACAAAGCAGGCCGTGAAGCGGATAGCAGAACGAGCGACAGAACAACCAGGAGAGCGACCAGGATGCAGAGAACGGAACAAGCCAGGCAGGGAGTAAGTAGAAAGCACGCGACGGACCGCGTGAGGGAACACACCAGGAAGTAGGCCAAGAAATGGGCCAGAAAGGACGCGAGAAAGTAGAGGAATTTGACCAGGAAGTAGGTCAGCAAGCGTGCCAGGATGACGACTAGAAGAGCAAGCTGCAAGGCGGGCAGTAGAAGAACCAGCAAAGGCCCCAGGAGGGCGACCAGCGGAACGACGGAGCACAGCGACTAGCAAAGCGGGCAGTAGAGGGAGCAGACGGATCAGAGTGGCCAGCAGAGTAAGCAACAGAGTACCTACGAAGTAATCAGTACAGCAGGCCGAAGAGCGTGCAGGGGAGGATACAAGAGGGCGTGCAGGAGAGCATACAAGAGAGCCAGAACCGGAGTATCCAGCGGAGCATCCTGCAGAGCATCCTGCTGAGCATTCAATAGAGCACCTAGCAGAGGGATTAGCAAAGCGAATAAGCATTCCGTGGAGCACTTAGCAAACCACCCAGCTGCCCGTTTCCCTGCATCCTGCTCTGCTTCTCAGTGTTTTCTGGCTCTCTTGCTGGCCTGTTTCTAGCCCGCATCCTAAGCTGCTTCCTCATGGATATTGGAGGAGGGAGGCGCTTGTATCGGCGTTCGTTGAGGCTCGAGGAGCTCGCTGGTGCTTTAGGAGTTCACTGGTTGCGGGACGAAGTCTGGGGGCCATGAGGAGGCTGTGTCGATGTGCTGTTTCTGGGGGTTTTTGGTTTGAAGACGGCGCCGAACGTTCAGAGCAGATTTGGCCTCGACTTCCGTGGAAAACGACTAGAGGAGATCTGACGCAGTGGAGCTTTCCGAGAGCTGAGAACCACTGACTGACAGCTTGCTTATTTGGACGCCGTCACCGCGGTGAGCGTTTGGAGAGTATCGGAGGTGGTTCGGTGTTCTGGTTCAAACGAAGTTGATTGTTCCTAGTTGTACGCCGTTAGAGCAGTGAGTGCGGAGAACGATGGGGAATGAATCGCTGTCTGACTTGCCTGAAAACAGAGGTACTGGGTTGGAGAAGTGACAGTATTGCTCCGAGGCAGTGGAAAACGTCAAGAAAGCGTTCAATTTGGTGAGGATCGTGAAACAGTGAGCAGCTTGCGGCCGTCGAACAGGGAAAGGCCTTCTACGGCCACGGGAGTGAGAGTCGCGTCAAGTTCGATTGACTAGATGGTGGTAAGGACACCACTGCCCTGGGAGGGAACGTATGAACGAGCTTTCGAGTCTGAGCCGGATTTGAAGTGGGATATTGCCAAACCCTAGGTGTTCTCTTCTTTCTCGGACTTAAAGACGCCGCAGTCGAAGTAGTCAAGGAGCCACCAAGAAAGGTCGTGATTAGGGGAGCACAGAGAGCTAAAAATGCGCGAATGTCAGGCTCTTCGACCATTCAATCGACCCATCCGAAACAAAACGCGCTGAGGAGCACGAACAAGACACCACAAACACATTGTAGAGTTGAGAATTCGCGAGCAGAGTGACCAGCAGAACGACTGAGCAGCACGACTGAGGAGAACGATCGAGTAGAACGATCGAGTAGAACGATCGAGTAGAACGATCGAGTAGAACGATCGAGTAGAACGATCGAGTAGAACGATCGAGTAGAACGATCGAGTAGAACGATCGAGTAGAACGATCGAGTAGAACGACCGAGCAGAACGACAGAGTAGAAAAAGTGAGTAGAAAGATTGAGCAGAACGACCGAGCAGAACGACTGAGCAGAAAGACTGAGCAGAAAGACTGAGCAGAAAGACTGAGCAGAAAGACTGAGTAGAAAGACTGAGCAGAACGACTGGGTAGAGAGACTGAGCAGAACGACAGGGTACTTACAAGTGTAATTAGTAAAGCAAGCAGAAGAGCAAGCAGAAGAGCCAACACGGAAGCATCTGGTACGGCATCTTGTAGAGTATCCAATCGACTCATCCGAAACGAAGGAACACAAGCGAGGGACCAGGCACAACGGAGAGTTAATGATTCGCGAGCAACGGCCATGTCACGTCAAGGCAGGCACAGCGGTTCAAGGGTGCGCTGGGTGCTAGGGGCAACAAGCTCAAATAATGGGTTTGGAACAACCGCCGAGGTGTACCGGCCGGTATTTCCTGGAAGGCTGAAGCTCTATTCGCAAGGACGATTCTGACGGCACCGGCGGCATTGTTGGGAATTCTCTGGGCATGAGTTGGCTCGAGTCTAGCGTCCAGATCAGTAAGCAAGTCCTAAAAGGGATTGACAGGAAAGATGAGGTATCTGAGCCGAGGAAGAGCAAAGCCGAATGCAGTCTCATGCGTGGAGATTCAGTCCGTTCGGATAGGCTTCCTCGTGCTGAGGCTAGGGAAAGGCTCGATCGACCGGCGGCAGCAGGTCTCGTAGAAGGCGAGACGTCCAGAAGTGAACTGGCCCAGTATACTCGTCAGCGCCATCTAAATCTTGTGGAAAGAAAGGGCTTGGGTGGTTGTAGGGCCACGCCCTCTGAAATGGCGGTAAGGCTTCCTCACTTCCTCCGCACGTCTTCAATGAGAACATAATGCGTCAATGAAACCCGCCAAGGGATCCACTGATGAAAAAGCTGCTCTTAGAGGCGTAGCCGTTCTTGGACGTGGTTGTTCCTGGACGTGGTTGTTCTTGGACGTGGTTGTTCTTGAGCGGAGATGGTCTTGAGTGGAGATGGTCTTGAGTGGAGATGGTCTTGAGTGGAGATGGTCTTGAGTGGAGATGGTCTTGAGTGGAGATGGTCTTGAGTGGAGATGGTCTTGAGTGGAGATGGTCTTGAGTGGAGATGGTCTTGAGTGGAGATGGTCTTGAGTGGAGATGGTCTTGGGAAGCAGGAAAGGCGGAGGGAGAAGTATGATCTGTGTGTGATGGTTTGTGGCTCACGCTTTGCGGGACTTCGCTGGCGATAGGTCGTTCTGCTTCCCTGATGAGTTTTGAGTGATTGCCGGAACCTTCTTACCCATGAATCTAAGAGGGGGAACTCACCATTTTAAGATTGTACGTGCCTCCAGCCTTCTCATCCTGCATACAATGAGTTTCTCTCAAATCACAGCCGGGCCTCACCTCAGCGCCTGTTCACGGGACGAGATGAGCTCGACCGCTTCTGCAAAACGCGAGTTCTGGGCCTGATTGACTGCAATGTGCGGAGAGCCGCGTTGTGGATGACAACAGTGCTGCGTAGCGGATGAGAATGGTGCTGGGTTTTGGATGAGAATGGTGCTGGGTTGTGGACGAGAATGGTGCTGCGTAGCGGATGAGAACGGTGCTGCGTTGTGGATGAGAATGGTACTGCGTTGGGGATGATAATGAGAATGGTACTGCATTGGGGATGAGAATGAGAATGGTGCTGCGTCGTGGATGAGAACGGTGCTGCGTTGTGGATGAGAATGGCTCTGCGTTGTGGACGAGAATGGCTGCGTTGTGGATGAGAACGGTGCTGCGTTGCGGATGAGAATGGCGGCGTCGTGGATGAAAGCGGTGCTGCGTAGCGGATGAGAGTGGTGCTGGGTTGTGGGTGAGAGCGGTGCTGCGTAGCGGACGAGGAAGGTGCTGCATGGTGCATGAGAGTGGTGCTGGGTCGTGGATGAGAACCGTGCTGCGTAGCGGATGAGAGTGGTACTGCGTTGTGGATGAGGATGAGAGCGGTGCTGCGTAGCGGATGAGGACGGTGCTGTGTGGTGGATGAGAGCGGTGCCGGGTTGTGGATGAGAACGGCGCGCTGTTCATCAGTAGCGTACTCGAGAAGTTTCTGGCTGGGACAACTTCCAAAGACCTTGCTTCAAGGACCAGCAGACTACGCCGAGTTGTTGGGCCCTGCAGCTCAAAGCATCAGCAAAGAGTTGGCCAGCCTGTCGCTTCGCAGCATCGTCCGGCGATCCATCGATACGAGGAGACACCGCCATGTCATTCCCAGTAACCACAACAACTTTCGTCCGACGACCAAGCTAGCAAGTCTCCAACGTGCGTTATCCCTGACCACTCAGACGCGAGATACCGCGACAGAGAGCACCATGTTGTTGGCACAAGCTGAAGCCATAAATGTCATCGCCGAAGCCATAAATCTCACCGCCGATCCACGTCGTCGATCAGGTGCAGTAACTGCACAGATCTTGAGCGGACGGCTCGGAGCGGCTTTGGAACGTGAAATGGCAATGATAACAAGCGAAGAACTCTAATGCCAGGCTTTCAGTCATTTGAGCGGACCGATGGTCGTTGGGGTTGGGATTGTAGGCTGATTTTGCTTTGTGTGTGCGGCGGAGAAGCGGTGAGGAAGATGGAGCAAAACCACGGTGAATGCAACACGACGGAACTGTCGGGGTGATGGAAATGTCCGCTCGAGGAATTTGCAATTCCATGGGAATTCCTGTCTGCTCATATGTAAGCCATTCTATGAGGTTTCAAATCTTTTTGGATACTTTGATGGAAACGCGGTGGTGCGTCGGAGTTTGACTTGCTCAAGCTGCGTTTGAAAGCACTGTAGTCTGCAAGTAGCGTTTCACGTATCTCTCGAGGTTGATTGCCTCGTTCCTTACCGATAACTGCACTGGTTCCTTACCGATAAATGCACTGGTTCCTTGATGATGTAGAAGATTGGGAAAAATGATTGTGCGATGCCAAAAATTCGACGTATCAGGTTCAAATGTGACGGGGACAGTTGCAAATCTCGAATCATATCAGGGGGAGGTGCTAGAGGAATAACAAGAAGAAGAAATGAGCTACTGCCGCTCGTGTCTCCATCAAAGTTGAAGTGGTTGGGTTTTTGGACGGAGGCAGTCCGATACGGTCTCTCTCGGACGCAAATCTGGTTGTTTGCCCCCTAAATCGAAGGTAGTCGAACAGAATGGGATGGAAATTACTTACTAGTACCCCTTCTCGTCAAATTCCCACCACGGAAAGTGTTCTGGATCACACAGGTGTTCGGGCCACCATTTTGTTGCGTCGAGTTTGCTTGGTTTATGCCACAACAGCACGTAACACTGGACACCACGGGAAGGTGCAAACTCATCGTCCAGCCCTCGACCTGAGCCGGGGACCGCATCGCGTGCCCTCTAGAACCTAGGTCATCAAGCCCTTCTGGCACCATGAAAGTTCGGAGCCTTGAGTGCAAAGGCCCAGTACCCAGTTCGAAAGAACTTCTAGCCGGGATCTGATTGCCAAAGACTGTCGGACATCCTGGCCGTCATGGAAGCCGCCCAGGCGTTGAAAGATAGGTAATAATATGCAATCGCAATGGAGGAGAAAAGGAGAGGAGAGAATCTGCGGACGCAGCGACTGAGTTTTCTCTCCTGGGAAAGGGGGTTGGGGACGTGCTTGCCGCTATCGGAGAGAAATTCACAGTGGAAAAAACAGATTGCCACAAGCCCAGCGAATGGGATGCACCAGGGGCACGTGAGAATACTGGGGAAGTTGATCAGCCAATCATTATTGGAAATTTGATGAGTATGGACCACAGGCATACAAAATGACCTTGAGCTCTTCATTACCTGCCTGCTAGATCATAATGCTGGGGGGAATTCGAACGAGGATCCCGTGGGGGTGTACGCGTGCAGTACGAGAGGATGGAAGGCAATCCCCCTCGCTTTACACCCCACAACGTAATATCTTTTTTGCCTCCTTGTCCCCTCCGGCAGTACACCTTTGCCCCCTTCCCTCTTGCCGCAACGCAGCTTTACCTGGTCTGCTCCCACAATGCACTTACGTTACCTTCCATGAATGCACTGTACGGACTTCTGGTGCTGTCCCATCTGCAATACCTTTCGTTCAAAAGAAAGGAGACGATAATAACACAGCAGGCGGGGAATGGCACTGTACGAATAGGAAAGATGCTTACTAGACCAGCTTACTGAATCGTGTGGAGGGGAACGGGCATGAGAGGTCTTGGGTTTCAGTCAAGCAGTTCCTCAACGAGATGCAGTGTGAGAGGCGCGTTATGGGAAGCGTTTCATGGAAGGCATGTCATGGAAGGCATGAGCAAAGGATGAAGGCTGAAGAGGTTGGGGGCTGCACTCCCTTTAGCGAGATGCAGCTCGGTTGAGGGCGACGTCGTGGGAGAGAGGTAACCTCTGTACACACTCATTCCTGGCCGTAGCTATTTTTCAACAAACGCATTCACATTTGAGAGAAAGCCCCGGGCTCGGAGGCGTAGTCGTTCTTGGACGTAATCGTTCTTTGACGAAGGCATGCACGTTCGCAAGCAGACTCGGGCCCGGGAACGTAGTTATTCTTGGACGTAGTTGTCCTTGAGCGTTGTTCTCAGACGAGGACACTCACATTCTCGGGGGCGTATCCGGAGACAGGAACGTCGTCGTTCTCGGACGAAGGCATACCCGGGAGGACGTAGATGGCCGTGAACGAGCCTACGCCCAGAAGAAACAGTTACTTTTGGACGTCGACGACCGAGAGCGAGTCCAGGCCCAGGAGGAGCAGTTGTGCTTGGACGTGGTTCTCGGATGAAGACGCTCAAAGTCTTGAAAGCGAACTCGGACGCAGAGACGTCATCGTACTCAGACGAAGAAACTCACATTCTCGAGAGCGAACCCGAACGCTGTTATTTTAGAACGTGTGAGTTTACGGTCGAGAACGAACCCAGGCACAGAGAACGTGTTGAGATGTAGCCGTTCGCGCTCGAGTGGGCCTGAGCCCGGAGACGCAGTTGCTCTGGGATGTAGACGGTCGAGAAGGAGCTCGGGCGTGGAGACGCAGTTGGGACGTAGAAGCTCACGTTCGAGCAAGCTCGAGCCCGGAGGTGCATTCATGTCGGCACGTAGATATTCGAGAACGAGCCTAGGCTCGGAGCACGTCGTTCTTCTCGAACGTAGCCGTTCACGTTAGCGAGCCCGGGCCTGGAAACGTAGTTGGGACGCAGAAGCTCACGTTCGAGCGAGCCCGAGCCCGGAGACGCGGTTGGGACGTAGATGCTCACGTTCGAGCGAACCCGAGCCCAGAGACGCAGTTGGGACGTAGAAGCTCACGTTCGAGCGAGCCCGAGCCCGGGGACGCATTCATTTTGGCACGTAGATGTTCGAGAGCGAGCCTGGGCTCAGAGCATGTCGTTCTTCTCGAACGTAGGCGCTCACGTTAGCGAGCCCGGGCCTGGAGACGCGGTTGGGACGACGCGGAAGCTCACGTTCGAGCGAGACCGGGCCTGGAGACGCAGTTGGGACGTAGAAGCTCACGTACGAGCGAGCCCGAGCCCGGAGATGCATTCATATTGGCACGTAGATGTTCGAGAACGGGCTTGGGCTCAGAGCATGTCGTTCTTCTCGAACGTAGGCGTTCACGTTAGCGAACCCGGGCCCGGAGACGCAGTTGCGACGCAGAAGGCCGAGGACGAGCCCGGGCTCGAGAACATGGTCATTCTTGGACGTAGACATTTACGTTCGAGTGATCTCGGGCCGGGGGACGTAGCCATTCTTGGGCGTAGACGCCGAGGGCGAGCCTAGACTGGAGGATGTATTCATTCTCGTTCGAATGATCTCGGGCCTGGGGACGTAGCCATTCTTGGGCGTAGACGCTCGAGGGTGAGCCCAGCATATTCATTCTTGGACGTAAACGCTCACACTCGAACAAGCCGGGGCCCGGCGATGGAGTTGACATGGAAGCTAGCTCGGGACCCAGCCCGGGCCTCGAAGAAGTCGTTATTCTTGGACGTAGGCGCTCACGTTCGAGAATAACTACGTTCTCGGGCCCGGGCTCGCTTTTGATCGTCCATGTCCAGGAGTAATTGGGTGCCTGTACCCGGGCTTGCTCGAACGTGAACGCCTGCGTGCAAGAATGACTACGTTCCCACCCCGGGCTCGCTCTCGACCGGCTAGTCCAAGCATAGTTGAGTCCTCGGGCCCAGCCAGACTCGTTCTCGAACGAAAATACCTGCGTCCAAGAAAAACCACGTCCCGGACCCAGGCTCGCTCGAACGTGAGCATTTTAAGGTCGAGCGAGCCCGGGCCCGAGAATGTCATTCTCTTGGACGTAGACGTTCGGGAGCAAACCCCGGGCCACGGAGTGAATTGTTCTTGGGCGTAGGCGCTCACGTTCCAGAATAAAAGTTGCGAGGATGTAGATATTCGAGGACGTCCATCACCGCCGAGGAAGCTCTTTCTCGAGCCCTAGATCGAGGGCGAAGGCGCCTGCGTCCTGGAGCGAACTCGAGCCCGAGACCTGATCTTTCTTCTGGTCACGTTTTGGCGAAGGCGCTCACGTTCGTGAGTGAACCCGGGACCAAGCCATTCTTGGACGTAGTCACTCTAGCACGAAGGTGCCCACGATCAAGAGCGAAAGTCCTGGAGACTACAGGTGTCAGCGCTGAATGCTTGGATGCTCAACGTATGGAATCAGTCGTGTGGCGGGAGAGAATGAATCACCATGTTCCACGTACGACGTACCGTCGACCGCCTCATCCCAGAATCGGCCCCGAGTGCTTCCCAGCAAATATCAGCCCACCCCGGTACCAGAAGGGAACATTGGAAGACGGAGGAGACTATGCAAATCAAGCAATGGGATAAAGTCGGAGTACACCGCACTCAACACTCAGAAAGTACATCCGATGTCAACGACCTTGTAGGCCTCTCATCAACAAGTAGCCATGTCTGTCTTCAATACTCTTTTCCCTACATAACCCTTAAATACAGCATCTTGGCCAAGCCTTCATCCGAACCGTCACCACCTTGTTACCGACAACACATCAATTGTCTTCCAACCCAGCATTCAGGCCGCCCTTCGAGCTCTGGGGCCGCGTACCACAGTAGTGGCTGTAGGTCGTGGTTGTACCCGCCATGTCGTAGTATTGTAGATGTTACGTACTGCTGCGAGCGTACAAACCCCGGAGAGGGACGAGAAGAAACGAGGAGGAACGAGCACGTTTGTAGAGGGCGGGATCGTAATGGCGAATGATTCACTAGCGAAGCAGAATACATTAGCAGAAGCCTTGTAAGCTGGAGCCGGGAAGGTGACGCCCAGAGCAAAGAAGAGACCTACCTCGTTATTGGAATGTTTACGACACAGCCAGAGTCACGATGGAAACGGCGAACCGACGGGAGCTAGGTACGTCGCATGCGGTGCGGCGGGGATCAGCGTCCCGGCTTTAAGCCCCGTCCAATCCCCGAAGACAGAACGCTGCCCTTGATTTGGAACAACCGTTGATGCCTCTGTCCTGTTCTAATTATGCTGATCAGCTATCAGCACCTCGGGCAAAAGCGAACTTCAGCATTGCGGCCGCAGCACGAGAGCCCAACGTAACAGTCCATCCATACTCTGCCAGTTCAAACGTAAGTTTTCCATGTCCATTCATTCGATCTACTTCCACAGGAACGCCTAGATCAATTCCCGTAGGCCTCACACCACCTCCCAGCGCAGAAGCCACTCAGAGTCGTCGTTCAGCATCGAAAACCTCTCGGCGTTAGCAGCCCCTCTTCCTTTCGACTTCATGCCGTTCTTATACGCGAGAATCCCTTAGAATCCCTCCCGGGGAGTTCCCAGAGTCTTTTTTCGGCATCGCCAGCCTTCCTCCTCCCCCGCCTCGCACCGATCCTTCTCTTTTTCAGCCTGGCGCTGTCCCCGCACAATCGGGCCTGGCGCTGTCCCCCGCATAATGAAGTCTGGCGGTCTCTTCGACGCCACTCTGACCCTCTTTGACCTTCTTTCTGCTTCCAATCGCCCAGCAACGGCAGCATTGGCGTAAACACATATCTGGCCCACTGTTTAAAAAAATGGCGAGCGTGGAAGCGTGGCGGGAGCATGTGGAAGCGTGGTATATCGAAAAGAAGAAAGATCGACCTCCGCAGTGCCGCTTCTCTTTAGAGGGCTGGCCTGGAGACAGATCTGGCGCTGGGGGTCTCTCAATCAATGTACGACCGCCAGGTCTACATGTAGTAAGCGGTCTAAGCCATGTATGGAATTTACAAGTCTTGCAGTTTATATTAGCAATCTATTGGTTTTCTAAAAGATTCAAAGAAGCAGTAAAGCGAATAAGAAGGCTAGTAGCAAAGCCTTGAGTGAAAAAGTCAATAAAAAAGTTTGCTGCTTGGCCTGCGTTTTGGCCCGCTTTTTAGCCTGCTTTCTCTTTTGGTCTGCTTTCTATTCTACTTCTCGCGTACTTTCTATTCTATTTTTTGCCTTCGCAATGTTTTACAAGCTTTTACAAGTCTATCCAAGCTTGTAGAAGCCTACCCAAGTTTGTAGAAGCCCACCCAAGCTTGTAGAAGTCTACCCAAGCTTGTAGAAGTCTATCCAAGCCTATTCAAGCCTACCCAAGCTTGTAGAAATCTATCCGGGCCTGTCCAAGCCTACCAAAGCTTGTAGAAGCCTATCCAAGCCTATTCAAGTTTGTAGAAGTCTATTCAAGCCTATTCAAGCCTACCCAAGCTTGTAGAAATTTATCCAAGCCTATTCAAGCCTACCAAAGTTTATAGAAGCCTATTCAAGCCTATTCAAGCTTGTAGAAGCTTGTTCAAGCCTACCCAAGCTTGTAGAAGCCTGTTCAAGCCTACCCAAGCTTGTAGAAGTCTATTCAAGCCCGTTCAAGTCTACCAAAGCTTGTAGAAGCCTATTTAAGCCTATTCAAGTTTGTAGAAGTCTATTTAAGCCCGTTCAAGTTTACCAAAGTTTATAGAAGCCTATTCAAGCCTATTCAAGCTTGTAGAAGCCTGTCCAAGCCTACCCAAGCTTGTAGAAGCCTGTTCAAGCCTACCCAAGCTTGTAGAAGTCTATTTAAGCCCGTCCAAGTCTACCAAAGCTTGTAGAAGCCTATTTAAGCCTATTCAAGTTTGTAGAAGTCTATTTAAATCTATTTAAGCTTGTAGAAGTCTATCTAGGCCTATTTAAACTTGTAAAAGTCTATTTAAGCTTGTTTAAGCTTGTAGAAGTTTATTTAAGTCTATTTAAGCTTATTTAAGCTTATAAAAGTCTATCTAGGCCTATTTAAATTTGTAGAAGTCTATTTAAGTTTATTTAAATCTATTTAAGCTTATAGAAATCTATCTAGATCTATTTAAATTTGTAGAAGTCTATTTAAGCTTATAAAAGCCTATTTAAGTTTATTTAAGCTTGTAGAAGTTTATCTAGGCCTATTTAAATTTATAGAAGCCTATTTAAGTTTATTTAAGTTTGTAGAAGTTTATTTAAGTTTATTTAAGCTTATTTAAACTTATAGAAATCTATCTAGATCTATTTAAATTTGTAGAAGCCTATTTAAGCTTATAAAAAACTATTTAAATTTATTTAAACTTGTAAAAGCCTATTTAAGCTTATTTAAACTTGTAAAATTTTATTTAAGTTTATTTAAGCTTATAAAAGTTTATTTAAATTTATTTAAGTTTATTTAAGTTTGTAAAAGTTTATTTAAGTTTATTTAAGTTTATTTAAGCTTATTTAAGTTTATTTAAGTTTATAAAAGTTTATTTAAATTTATTTAAGCTTGTAAAAGTTTATTTAAGTTTATTTAAGTTTATTTAAGCTTATTTAAGTTTATTTAAGCTTATAAAAGTTTATTTAAATTTATTTAAGCTTGTAAAAGTTTATTTAAGTTTATTTAAGCTAATTTAAAATTTATTTAAATTGTTTATTTAAATTTAAGTTTAAGCGTAACTTTAAGCTTA
>JAGFMW010000205.1:0-10024 GCA_021030935.1 Astrothelium subdiscretum
CGATCGAGTAGAACGATCGAGTATAACCGATCGAGTAGAACGATCGAGTAGAACGATCGAGTAGAACGACCGAGCAGAACGACAGAGTAGAAAAAGTGAGTAGAAAGATTGAGCAGAACGACCGAGCAGAACGACTGAGCAGAAAGACTGAGCAGAAAGACTGAGCAGAAAGACTGAGCAGAAAGACTGAGTAGAAAGACTGAGCAGAACGACTGGGTAGAGAGACTGAGCAGAACGACAGGGTACTTACAAGTGTAATTAGTAAAGCAAGCAGAAGAGCAAGCAGAAGAGCCAACACGGAAGCATCTGGTACGGCATCTTGTAGAGTATCCAATCGACTCATCCGAAACGAAGGAACACAAGCGAGGGACCAGGCACAACGGAGAGTGATTCGCGAGCAACGGCCATGTCACGTCAAGGCAGGCGGTTCAAGGGTGCGCTGGGTGCTAGGGGCAACAAGCTCAAATAATGGGTTTGGAACAACCGCCGAGGTGTACCGGTCGGTATTTCCTGGAAGGCTGAAGCCTCGATTCGCAAGGACGATCCTGACGGCACCGGCGGCATTGTTGGGAATTCTCTGGGCATGAGTTGGCTCGAGTCAGCGTCCAGATCAGTAAGCAAGTCCTAAAAGGGATTGCCACAGGAAAGATGAGGTATCTGAGCCGAGGAAGAGCAAAGCCGAATGCAGCTCTCATGCGTGGAGATTCAGTCCGTTCGGATAGGCTTCCTCGTGCCGAGGCTAGGGAAAGGCTCGATCGACCGGCCAGCAGGTCTCGTAGAAGGCGAGATGTTCAGAAGCGAACTGGCCCAGCATACCTCGTCAGCGCCATCTAAATCTTGTGGAAAGAAAGGGCTTGGGTGGTTGTAGGGCCACGCCCTCTGTAAAATGGCGGTAAGGCTTCCTCACTTCCTCCGCACGTCTTCAATGAGACATAATGCGTCAATGAAACCTGCCAAGGGATCCACTGATGAAAAAGCTGCTTTAGAGGCGTAGCCGTTCTTGGACGTGGTTGTTCCTGGAACGCTGGTTGGTCTGGACGTGGTTGTTCTTTAGCGGAGATGGGTCTTGGAGTGGAGACGGTCTTGAGTGGAGACGGTCTTGAGTGGGAGATGGTCTTGAGTGGAGATGGTCCAGAGGGAGATGGTCTTGAGTGGGTGATGTCTCTAGTGGGGAGATGGTCTTGAGTGGAGATGGTCTTAGTGGAGATGGTCTTGAGTGGGAGATGGTCTTGGGGAAGCAGGAAAGGCGGAGGGAGAAAGTATGATCTGTGTGTGATGGTTTGTGGCTCACGCTTTGCGGGACTTCGCTGGCGATAGGTCGTTCTGCTTCCCTGATGAGTTTCGGCAGTGATTGCCGGAACCTTCTTACCCATGAATCTAAGAGGGGGAACTCACCATTTTAAGATTGTACGTGCCTCCAGCCTTCTCATCCTGCATACAATGAGTTTCTCTCAAATCACAGCCGGGCCCTCACCTCAGCGCCTGTTCACGGGACGAGATGAGCTTGACCGCTTCTGCAAAACGCGAGTTCTGGGCCTGATTGACTGCAACGTGCGGAGAGCCGCGTTGTGGATGACAACAGTGCTGCGTAGCGGATGAGAATGGTGCTGGGTTTTGGATGAGAATGGTGCTGGGTTGTGGACGAGAATGGTGCTGCGTAGCGGATGAGAACGGTGCTGCGTTGTGGATGAGAATGGTACTGCGTTGGGGATGATAATGAGAATGGTACTGCATTGGGGATGAGAATGAGAATGGTGCTGCGTCGTGGATGAGAACGGTGCTGCGTTGTGGATGAGAATGGCTCTGCGTTGTGGACGAGAATGGCTGCGTTGTGGATGAGAACGGTGCTGCGTTGCGGATGAGAATGGCGGCGTTGTGGATGAAAGCGGTGCTGCGTAGCGGATGAGAGTGGTGCTGGGTTGTGGGTGAGAGCGGTGCTGCGTAGCGGACGAGGAAGGTGCTGCATGGTGCATGAGAGTGGTGCTGGGTCGTGGATTAGAACCGTGCTGCGTAGCGGATGAGAGTGGTACTGCGTTGTGGATGAGGATGAGAGCGGTGCTGCGTAGCGGATGAGGACGGTGCTGTGGTGGGATGAGAGCGGTGCCGGGTTTGGATGAGAACGGCGCGCTGTTCATCAGTAGCGTACTCGAGAAGTTTCTGGCTGGGACAACTTCCAAAGACCTTGCTTCAAGGACCAGCAGACTACGCCGAGTTGTTGGGCCCTGCAGCTCAAAGCATCAGCAAAGAGTTGGCCAGCCTGTCGCTTCGCAGGCATCGTCCGGCGATCCATCGATACGAGGAGACACCGCCATGTCATTCCCAGTAACCACAACAACTTTCGTCCGACGACCAAGCTAGCAAGTCTCCAACGTGCGTTATCCCTGACCACTCAGACGCGAGATACCGCGACAGAGAGCACCATGTTGTTGGCACAAGCTGAAGCCATAAATGTCATCGCCGAAGCCATAAATCTCACCGCCGATCCACGTTGTCGATCAGGTGCAGTAACTGCACAGATCTTGAGCTGGGACGGCTCGGAGCGGCTTTGGAACGTGAAATGGCAATGATAACAAGCGAAGAACTCTAATGCCAGGCTTTCAGTCATTTGAGCGGACCAATGGTCGTTGGGGTTGGGATTGTAGGCTGATTTTGCTTTGTGTGTGCGGCGGAGAAGCGGTGAGGAAGATGGAGCAAAACCACGGTGGAATGCAACACGACGGAACTGTCGGGGTGATGGAAATGTCCGCTCGAGGAATTTGCAATTCCATGGGAATTCCTGTCTGCTCATATGTAAGCCATTCTATGAGGTTTCAAATCTTTTTGGATACTTTGATGGAAACGCGGTGGTGCGTCGGAGTTTGACTTGCTCAAGCTGCGTTTGAAAGCACTGTAGTCTGCAAGTAGCATTTTCACGTATCTCTGAGGTTGATTGCCTCGTTCCTTACCGATAACTGCACTGGTTCCTTACCGATAAATGCACTGGTTCCTTGATGATGTAGAAGATTGGGAAAAATGAATTGTGCGATGCCAAAAATTCGACGTATCAGGTTCAAATGTGACGGGATAGTTTAAATCTCGAATCATATCAGGGGAGGTGCTAGAGGAGGAATAACAAGAAGAAGAAATGAGCTACTGCCGCTCGTGTCTCCATCAAAGTTGAAGTGGTTGGGTTTCTTGGACGAGGCAGTCCGATACGGTCCTCTCCAACGCAAATCTGGTTGTTTGCCCCCTAAATCGAAGGTAGTCGAAACAGACGGGAATGGAAATTACTTACTAGTACCCCTTCTCGTCAAATTCCCACCACGGAAAGTGTTCTGGATCACACAGGTGTTCGGGCCACCATTTTGTTGCGTCGAGTTTGCTTGGTTTATGCCACAACAGCACGTAACACTGGACACCACGGAAGGTGCAAACTCATCGTCCAGCCTCGACCTGAGCCGGGGACCGCATCGCGTGCCCTCTAGAACCTAGGTCATCAAGCCCTTCTGGCACCATGAAAGTTCGGAGCCTTGAGTGCAAAGGCCCAGTACCCAGTTCGAAAGAACTTCTAGCCGGGATCTGATTGCCAAAGACTGTCGGACATCCTGGCCGTCATGGAAGCCGCCCAGGCGTTGAAAGATAGGTAATAATATGCAATCGCAATGGAGGAGAAAAGGAGAAAGGAGAGAATCTGCGGACGCAGCGACTGAGTTTTCTCTCCTGGAAAGGGGTGGGGACGTGCTTGCCGCTATCGGAGAGAAATTCACAGTGAAAAAACAGATTGCCACAAGCCCAGCGAATGGGATGCACCAGGGGCACGTGAGAATACTGGGGAAGTTGATCAGCCAATCATTATTGGAAATTTGATGAGTATGGACCACAGGCATACAAAATGACCTTGAGCTCTTCATTACCTGCCTGCTAGATCATAATGCTGGGGGAATTCGAACGAGGATCCCGTGGGGGTGTACGCGTGCAGTATGAGAGGATGGAAGGCAATCCCCCTCGCTTTACACCCCACAACGTAATATCTTTTTTTGCCTCCTTGTCCCCTCCGGCAGTACACCTTTGCCCCCTCCCCTCTTGCCGCAACGCAGCTTTACCTGGTCTGCTCCCACAATGCACTTACGTTACCTTCCATGAATGCACTGTACGGACTTCTGGTGCTGTCCCATCTGCAATACCTTTCGTTCAAAAGAAAGGAGACGATAATAACACAGCAGGCGGGGAATGGCACTGTACGAATAGGAAAGATGCTTACTAGACCAGCTTACTGAATCGTGTGGAGGGGAACGGGCATGAGAGGTCTTGGGTTTCAGTCAAGCAGTTCCTCAACGAGATGCAGTGTGAGAGGCGCGTTATGGGAAGCGTTTCATGGAAGGCATGTCATGGAAGGCATGAGCAAAGGATGAAGGCTGAAGAGGTTGGGGGCTGCACTCCCTTTAGCGAGATGCAGCTCGGTTGAGGGCGACGTCGTGGGAGAGAGGTAACCTCTGTACACACTCATTCCTGGCCGTAGCTATTTTTCAACAAACGCATTCACATTTGAGAGAAAGCCCCGGGCTCGGAGGCGTAGTCGTTCTTGGACGTAATCGTTCTTTGACGAAGGCATGCACGTTCGCAAGCAGACTTGGGCCCGGGAACGTAGTTATTCTTGGACGTAGTTGTCCTTGAGCGTTGTTCTCAGACGAGGACACCTCACATTCTCGGGGGCGTATCCGGAGACAGGAACGTCGTCGTTCTCGGACGAAGGCATACCCGGGAAAGACGTAGATGGCCGTGAACGAGCCTACGCCCCAGAAGAAACAGTTACTTTTGGACGTTGACGACCGAGAGCGAGTCCAGGCCCAGGAGGAGCAGTTGTGCTTGGACGTGGTTCTCGGATGAAGACGCTCAAAGTCTTGAAAGCGAACTTGGACGCAAGAGACGTCATCGTACTCAGACGAAGAAACTCACATTCTCGAGAGCGAACCCGAACGCTGTTATTTTAGAACGTGTGAGTTTACGGTCGAGAACGAACCCAGGCACAGAGAACGTGTTGAGATGTAACCGTTCGCGCTCGAGTGGGCCTGAGCCCGGAGACGCAGTTGCTCTGGGATGTAGACGGTCGAGAAGGAGCTCGGGCGTGGAAAGACGCAGTTGGGACGTAGAAGCTCACGTTCGAGCAAGCTCGAGCCCGGAGGTGCATTCATGTCGGCACGTAGATATTCGAGAACGAGCCTAGGCTCGGAGCATGTTGTTTCTTCTCGAACGTAGCCGTTCACGTTAGCGAGCCCGGGCCTGGAAACGTAGTTGGGACGCAGAAGCTCACGTTCGAGCGAGCCCGAGCCCGGAGACGCGGTTGGGACGTAGATGCTCACGTTCGAGCGAACCCGAGCCCAGAGACGCAGTTGGAACGTAGAAGCTCACGTTCGAGCGAGCCCGAGCCCGGGACGCATTCATTTTGGCACGTAGATGTTCGAGAGCGAGCCTGGGCTCAGAGCATGTCGTTCTTCTTCGAACGTAGGCGCTCACGTTAGCGAGCCCGGGCCTGGAGACGCGGTTGGGACGACGCGGAAGCTCACGTTCGAGCGAGACCGGGCCTGGAGACGCAGTTGGGACGTAGAAGCTCACGTACGAGCGAGCCCGAGCCCGGAGATGCATTCATATTGGCACGTAGATGTTCGAGAACGGGCTTGGGCTCAGAGCATGTCGTTCTTCTCGAACGTAGGCGTTCACGTTAGCGAACCCGGGCCCGGAGACGCAGTTGCGACGCAGAAGGCCGAGGACGAGCCCGGGCTCGAGAACATGGTCATTCTTGGACGTAAACATTTACGTTCGAGTGATCTCGGGCCGGGGGACGTAGCCATTCTTGGGCGTAGACGCCAAGGGCGAGCCTAGACTGGAGGATGTATTCATTCTCGTTTGAATGATCTCGGGCCTGGGGACGTAGCCATTCTTGGGCGTAGACGCTCGAGGGTGAGCCCAGCATATTCATTCTTGGACGTAAACGCTCACACTCGGAACAAGCCGGGGCCCGGCGATGGAGTTGACATGGAAGCTAGCTCGGGACCCAGCCCGGGCCTCGAAGAAGTCGTTATTCTTGGACGTAGGCGCTCACGTTCGAGAATAACTACGTTCTCGGGCCCGGGCTCGCTTTTGATCGTCCATGTCCAGGAGTAATTGGGTGCCTGTACCCGGGCTTGCTCGAACGTGAACGCCTGCGTGCAAGAATGACTACGTTCCCACCCCGGGCTCGCTCTCGACCGGCTAGTCCAAGCATAGTTGAGTCCTCGGGCCCAGCCAGACTCGTTCTCGAACGAAAATACCTGCGTCAAAAGAAAAACCACGTCCGGACCCAGGCTCGCTCGAACGTGAGCATTTTAAGGTCGAGCGAGCCCGGGCCCGAGAATGTCATTCTCTTGGACGTAGACGTTCGGGAGCAAACCCCGGGCCACGGGAGTGAATTGTTCTTGGGCGTAGGCGCTCACGTTCCAGAATAAAAGTTGCGAGGATGTAGATATTCGAGGACGTCCATCACCGCCGAGGAAGCTCTTTCTCGAGCCCTAGATCGAGGGCGAAGGCGCCTGCGTCCTGGAGCGAACTCGAGCCCGAGACCTGATCTTTCTTCTGGTCACGTTTTGGCGAAGGCGCTCACGTTCGTGAGTGAACCCGGGACCAAGCCATTCTTGGACGTAGTCACTCTAGCACGAAGGTGCCCACGATCAAGAGCGAAAGTCCTGGAGACTACAGGTGTCAGCGCTGAATGCTTGGATGCTCAACGTATGGAATCAGTCGTGTGGCGGGAGAGAATGAATCACCATGTTCCACGTACGACGTACCGTCGACCGCCTCATCCCAGAATCGGCCCCGAGTGCTTCCCAGCAAATATCAGCCCACCCCGGTACCAGAAGGGAACATTGGAAGACGGAGGAGACTATGCAAATCAAGCAATGGGATAAAGTCGGAGTACACCGCACTCAACACTCAGAAAGTACATCCGATGTCAACGACCTTGTAGGCCTCTCATCAACAAGTAGCCATGTCTGTCTTCAATACTCTTTTCCCTACATAACCCTTAAATACAGCATCTTGGCCAAGCCTTCATCCGAACCGTCACCACCTTGTTACCGACAACACATCAATTGTCTTCCAACCCAGCATTCAGGCCGCCCTTCGAGCTCTGGGGCCGCGTACCACAGTAGTGGCTGTAGGTCGTGGTTGTACCCGCCATGTCGTAGTATTGTAGATGTTACGTACTGCTGCGAGCGTACAAACCCGGAGAGGGACGAGAAGAAACGAGGAGGAACGAGCACGTTTGTAGAGGGCGGGATCGTAATGGCGAATGATTCACTATCGAAGCAGAATACATTAGCAGAAGACTTGTAAGCTGGAGCCGGGAAGGTGACGCCCAGAGCAAAGAAGAGACCTACCTCGTTATTGGAATGTTTACGACACAGCCAGAGTCACGATGGAAACGGCGAACCGACGGGAGCTAGGTACGTCGCATGCGGTGCGGCGGGATCAGCGTCCCGGCTTTAAGCCCCGTCCAATCCCCGAAGACAGAACGCTGCCCTTGATTTGGAACAACCGTTGATGCCTCTGTCCTGTTCTAATTATGCTGATCAGCTATCAGCACCTCGGGCAAAAGCGAACTTCAGCATTGCGGCCGCAGCACGAGAGCCCAACGTAACAGTCCATCCATACTCTGCCAGTTCAAACGTAAGTTTTCCATGTCCATTCATTCGATCTACTTCCACAGGAACGCCTAGATCAATTCCCGTAGGCCTCACACCACCTCCCAGCGCAGAAGCCACTCAGAGTCGTCGTTCAGCATCGAAAACCTCTCGGCGTTAGCAGCCCCTCTTCCTTTCGACTTCATGCCGTTCTTATACGCGAGAATCCCTTAGAATCCCTCCCGGGGAGTTCCCAGAGTCTTTTTTCGGCATCGCCAGCCTTCCTCCTCCCCCGCCTCGCACCGATCCTTCTCTTTTTCAGCCTGGCGCTGTCCCCGCACAATCGGGCCTGGCGCTGTCCCCGCATAATGAAGTCTGGCGGTCTCTTCGACGCCACTCTGACCCTCTTTGACCTTCTTTCTGCTTCCAATCGCCCAGCAACGGCAGCATTGGCGTAAACACATATCTGGCCCACTGTTTAAAAAAATGGCGAGCGTGGAAGCGTGGCGGGAGCATGTGGAAGCGTGGTATATCGAAAAGAAGAAAGATCGACCTCCGCAGTGCCGCTTCTCTTTAGAGGGCTGGCCTGGAGACAGATCTGGCGCTGGGGGTCTCTCAATCAATGTACGACCGCCAGGTCTACATGTAGTAAGCGGTCTAAGCCATGTATGGAATTTACAAGTCTTGCAGTTTATATTAGCAATCTATTGGTTTTCTAAAAGATTCAAAGAAGCAGTAAAGCGAATAAGAAGGCTAGTAGCAAAGCCTTGAGTGAAAAAGTCAATAAAAAAGTTTGCTGCTTGGCCTGCGTTTTGGCCCGCTTTTTAGCCTGCTTTCTCTTTTGGTCTGCTTTCTATTCTACTTCTCGCGTACTTTCTATTTATTTTTTGCCTTCGCAATGTTTTACAAGCTTTTACAAGTCTATCCAAGCTTGTAGAAGCCTACCCAAGTTTGTAGAAGCCCACCCAAGCTTGTAGAAGTCTACCCAAGCTTGTAGAAGTCTATCCAAGCCTATTCAAGCCTACCCAAGCTTGTAGAAATCTATCCGGGCCTGTCCAAGCCTACCAAAGCTTGTAGAAGCCTATCCAAGCCTATTCAAGTTTGTAGAAGTCTATTCAAGCCTATTCAAGCCTACCCAAGCTTGTAGAAATTTATCCAAGCCTATTCAAGCCTACCAAAGTTTATAGAAGCCTATTCAAGCCTATTCAAGCTTGTAGAAGCTTGTTCAAGCCTACCCAAGCTTGTAGAAGCCTGTTCAAGCCTACCCAAGCTTGTAGAAGTCTATTCAAGCCCGTTCAAGTCTACCAAAGCTTGTAGAAGCCTATTTAAGCCTATTCAAGTTTGTAGAAGTCTATTTAAGCCCGTTCAAGTTTACCAAAGTTTATAGAAGCCTATTCAAGCCTATTCAAGCTTGTAGAAGCCTGTCCAAGCCTACCCAAGCTTGTAGAAGCCTGTTCAAGCCTACCCAAGCTTGTAGAAGTCTATTTAAGCCCGTCCAAGTCTACCAAAGCTTGTAGAAGCCTATTTAAGCCTATTCAAGTTTGTAGAAGTCTATTTAAATCTATTTAAGCTTGTAGAAGTCTATCTAGGCCTATTTAAACTTGTAAAAGTCTATTTAAGCTTGTTTAAGCTTGTAGAAGTTTATTTAAGTCTATTTAAGCTTATTTAAGCTTATAAAAGTCTATCTAGGCCTATTTAAATTTGTAGAAGTCTATTTAAGTTTATTTAAATCTATTTAAGCTTATAGAAATCTATCTAGATCTATTTAAATTTGTAGAAGTCTATTTAAGCTTATAAAAGCCTATTTAAGTTTATTTAAGCTTGTAGAAGTTTATCTAGGCCTATTTAAATTTATAGAAGCCTATTTAAGTTTATTTAAGTTTGTAGAAGTTTATTTAAGTTTATTTAAGCTTATTTAAACTTATAGAAATCTATCTAGATCTATTTAAATTTGTAGAAGCCTATTTAAGCTTATAAAAAACTATTTAAATTTATTTAAACTTGTAAAAGCCTATTTAAGCTTATTTAAACTTGTAAAATTTTATTTAAGTTTATTTAAGCTTATAAAAGTTTATTTAAATTTATTTAAGTTTATTTAAGTTTGTAAAAGTTTATTTAAGTTTATTTAAGTTTATTTAAGCTTATTTAAGTTTATTTAAGTTTATAAAAGTTTATTTAAATTTATTTAAGCTTGTAAAAGTTTATTTAAGTTTATTTAAGTTTATTTAAGCTTATTTAAGTTTATTTAAGCTTATAAAAGTTTATTTAAATTTATTTAAGCTTGTAAAAGTTTATTTAAGTTTATTTAAGCTAATTTAAAATTTATTTAAATTGTTTATTTAAATTTAAGTTTAAGCGTAACTTTAAGCTTAAGCTTAAGCTTAGGCTTA
>JAGFMW010000206.1:0-12820 GCA_021030935.1 Astrothelium subdiscretum
CCTTCAAGGCCTACAAGTCAGAGCAAACAGCTCTTTTGATCCTACGTATTCGCCAAAGCCAACTTCAATCTCATACAAAAGCATGAAGCACCAGGGAACAAAAATTCGTCTCAGCCAGGCACACCAGCAGAAGGTCAGCCCATACGAGCTCCACGAGGGCCTGATGGCAGTGGACGAGGTGGACTTGGCTTCGCAAACGCGGGCAGCAAAACACAGCCCTAGAAGATGTCGATGTCTACCCTAAAATCAGGCAAACATTCTTCGCGTCTTGGTTTTGTTATGTTCTGGACCGTCCCCGCATTCCTGCCTACCCGTGGATGATTTCGCCAAAACGTCATTGACCGATTAGGCGAGATGAAAAGCAAGGACAGCCATTCACGACAGTCATGGCAACGCATCTCGTTCGCTTGCTCTGCGAATAGAGCTCAAGCCTTGATCCGCCGCGCCGAGTTGGTAATAATGAGTGGTTCGCAATGTATTCCCTCATTTCCTGAAAGACAGCAAAAATGCGGCAAGGATGCCCGTATAACACGCTCGCGGCTCTTAAGTAAAGGCTGCAAAGCCTTGCAAAGGTGCTGTAGGAACTATCTCTTCCAGAGCCTTTGACTGGACTTACGTCAACGTCGTTTCAATTCCTTTTCCTTTTATTTGAATATGCCAATCAAAGCGGTGCTCGGGCTTGGAGCCCTAATCCTTCGCAATCATGTCGCAGCGCTAGCACTACCCCAGATTCCAGCCGTGAATTTCAACACAGGCCTGGGCGGAGGTATCGGTGCGGCTACTCAAACAAACATCGCCACAGCACTTGGAGTCCCTACCATTCCCTCAATACCAACTGGTACTGCCATCACACGGGAGCTCCGCTTGGTCCCGGTGGCGCTGGTGTTGCAACTGGTGCCCAAGTCGGGGTACCTGTTCCCGTTGTCAGTTTAAGCACCACCACCGTGTCAGCTGCAGCATCTTCCGGCACGTTCACTTCACTCGCAACCATTCCAGTCTCTTCACCGAGCCTTCCTGCCGTGACGGGAGGTCCGCTTTTGCCCCCTGTACCCATCTCCGTCGGCCCCTTGAATGATATTCCCATTGCCCAAGGAACGTTGAATATTCCAGGTATTCAAAACACAGATTTATCAGGTCTTACGACTGCAGTCTCCGTCAATTTGCCGGGTTTGCTGCCAACAGGTGCCAGTCTTCCAACTGGTGATCTCCCCATTTCCACTGGCATAAGTGGGACGGGTTTGACCCCTCCGTCGGTTCCTATATCCCCCACTCTCCTTCAAGCACTCAGCAGTGTGGTTTCGGCGCTCTTAGGAGCTATTTTCCACCAACAAGCTCCAGCAGGTTCCGCGCTTGTTCCACCATCGATTCCTACAGCAATACCTACGGCACTTCCTGGCCCATCTGTTCCTTCTGTACCCCAGATAGGGGCGGGGGCAGTTACTACAGCTATTCCAGGTGGTCCTAACATCCCGGCTGGAGGAATACCTGGTTCCAGCCTTCTATCTGTCACCAATGTCAGCGCCTTGACGGCCAGCTTCCCCACGCTCAACCCGAGGGCGCCACAGCTTGGGCCAGTCATTGGATCTCTGCCAACAAGTGTGAAGGTCCTGACCAATACTGCCACTTTGGTCCCTGTCCCGAATTCATTACCGACTGGAGCTGCCCCAAATTTGCCAACTGGATCTTTGCCTATCTCAGGTGTGCCTTCGATACCAACCGGAGGAGCACCGTCGCTACCAATCGAGTCAGCACCGTCGCTACCAACCGGAGTTGCTCAATCTTTGCCTACCGGAGTAGCACCGTCTTTGCCAGTCGGCACAGTACCGTCCCTACCAGGTGGAGCGATACCATCTCTACCCACTGGACTGGCACCTTCTTTACCAGCTGGGGTGGCGTCATCTTTGCCAACTGGATCAGTGCCATCTTTGCCAAATGGATTAACGCCACCCTTGCCAACCGGAATAGCCAGTGGAGTTTCATTGCCAACTGGAACTGCGCTACCCACTATTCCCGCTGATGTCACGGGCCTCGTTCCTCCAGTCAACCTAAGTACGCCTGTACCAACTCCTCCGCATGTCAGTCTTCCAGGCGCCGGTTCTGTTCCAGCGGCTGGGAGCATCATCCCATCAAATATTCCCGTCTCAGCGCCTGCTCTTTCGGCACCACTACCTACAGGTTCTCTGGCCCCAGAAGGTTATGGAGGGTAAGTCGTGGTGACGTTATTATGTCATGTAACCAATAATTTTCGCTCATGCTAGTCCTAGTCTACTCCCTATACCTACTCAGCTCGCCAGTGTCGATACCGTCATCGGATCCGCCACGCAGAATCTCGGCGAGAGCGACCCTCTATCCCAACAACTCGACACGTTGCTTGCAATTCTCACCGTTCTCGCTATTGAGAATCCTGTCGCGTATGGCGATTTTGCCTCGTTAAATGTAAGGATTCACCTCTCTATCTTCTCACAAGCTCATCTAGTTTGACCGAAACACTGATGACCACTAGAACCTTGGTTCTGTTGAAGCTGCAGCCTCAATGCTCAATCCCACGGACCTCGATGCTGTCACCAATCTTCTTACGACCTTGCAAATATCTCCCACGGAGTTTCTGTTCAATCCTATTGACTTTGTTAAGACGCTTGAGGAGTTGGCGGACCAGGTGGGTGATTTGAAAGATAGTGTGGCCTTTCTGCTTTTGGGGGCTCTTGCTTTGAGTCAGGGCTGATGGAAGCGACCTGGAGACGTTGCAATTCTTAGGTAAAAGTACGGTAAATTTCTTGGCCAATTTGTTGCGCTAATCTGGGAACAATTCTTTAGCTCTATGAATTTAGGAAATCAGAAATTAATGCATTACAAACACACAATCACGGCGTTACTTTAATCCGCGTACTTGAAAGTATTGTCTATAAGCCAAGTATGCATTCGTAGGGGCTCTAAACTTCTGGCGAACTTTGAAGAGAGCACGGGTCTGGGCCTTCACCTTAAAGAGATATAGATACGCAGCCTTGGAGGCCCTGATTCGCTCGAGCGGATCGTCACGACATTTCACGAGCTCAGTCTATTACCGAATTAACTTGGTCCTCGCCAGTGGATGCAACCTTTTGGGGGTATTGCATTTCGTCTGGTCAAGGCGGTGGCTCCTGTCTGGGTCCTGCATTGGATTTGACCAGTGGCGTCCAAAATCTAGGAGGCGCGTCAAACTGGCTGGACCAGCTTCCGGGGAAAAGACATTTCCTTTCCCACTAAACACTTTCAGCTCAAATAACGAGCTTCTTAGCAATGGAAAGAGTCTTTCAGGGACGTTCTCATCCGTCTTTGGCTTAGTCTATATATTTGAATTTATCCGATGGCATTCACAGCCCATGAAGCCGGGGCCGTTGACCCGCATACCAAGAGATTACTTGGGAATACGAGAATCTTGCATCCACACCATGTCATATTTTCTCGCAGTATTCAATACACGGGGAGATAATTTTAAGCAGAGATCGGGTTGTACGGGAAATTTATCCTTCTTTCTTTTCTATTCTATTGAGTTTGTAATCCATAATACATCACAAATGCCGAAATTAACGTTTTGATCGGATTAGCAGGAGCACAAGAGCAAAGGAGAGCAACAGTACAGTTGAAAGTATGAGGACACGTTGTCAGCAGTTCAAAGAGAGACATGTGAGAAATTGAACATACAGAAGATGCAGCATAAATGAGACTGTCAATCGGATAGGGGCTGGGGTTATAATACATTGAAAAGGAATGGGATCATGAATCTCTAATAGTTCGAACGGGCCTGAATAGTACTCTATCTTCGAGAGAAAAAGTCGGGACCCGGCAAGTCGTTGAACTCATAAGTTGTACCTCTACTTGTGGAACGAGAACTGGACGAACCACCGGATCTGACAGGAGACGTATTGGACGAGCTCCCAGAGGAACGATTAAAATAGTCCGGGTCCGAAAGCGGATCCTTTTGTCGACTACTGGAGCTTAGCAGCGAGGACGCACGGGAGGAAGAAGGTACTTCAAGCATACGAGGAGACTCTCTTCTCGTTGATCGTCTGGCAAAAGTGTCCTCGAACGCAGCCATGTTCAATCGACCCCGGGGTCTGTGCTCCTCTACTGCGGCGTTAAACCTCGCATCAACTTGACCTGAAGAAGGTTCTCGACGGGCTTCGATCCATGAGCGGCCGTCCTCAACAAGTCTTTGGCCAATCTCCTCGCCGTTGCGTCCATGCAAGCGTCGAAAATAGTCCGCATTTCCGGGTGCGAGCAGACCGTCGTCTTCCAATCTAGTATAGGCACCAGTCACGAATGTTTGGCAATTCGTGTTCGTGCTTTTCCGCGGTATATGCTCCTCTGTGGTTCCGTAGTCCAGAAGTGTGCTCTCGACACGCTGTCTTTCGCGGTCGGAATAACGGCCAACAACACTGCGTCCGTGGGATGATTGCGATTCAACTCTCTGCTGGCGGTTCTCAAAGTAGAACTTGTCAGGATCATGATAAGTGTCAGAGCGCACGTGATAGAGACGTCCGATGTCATCCCCGGTTCGATATATCATTGTTCCCCAGTGTCCATTTCTCTGTGAGTAAAGATTGAGAGAGAGAGTTCGTTGTTACGTGGACTCCCACCCGTACTCCGATCGCTTCTGGAACTTGATGTGGAGCGACTTGTTCGACGGGCCGAGCCAGAAGGCATCCTAAAGACTTAAAGGATAATGGGATTGTACAGAAAGGGATACCCTCAACAAGGAACGAGAGAAGATATTAATGATTGTGTGCTCAGAGTACGACGAGGCTTGGAAACACTGATGAGATCGTATTATGCGTTGTTGAAATATATAGCTTCTACGGGAAGAGCATGCATTTATAATGTGGAATGAGATGCGTGAATAGATTGCGCCCCAGGCAGCGTTTGCGAAGGGCATCGCCGACCATAAGTCAGCGGTCGCAGCACAGTAAGCGGGATGCATTCTTCATTGGATCTGCAGAGATGCCCGGGAGAACTCAAGACTGCTGAATTGCCAGGATGAAATGCGAAAGGGTGCGGCACAGCGTTCTATCTGACATGTCATCCATCTCGGAGGGCCGCAGAAACTCTCTGCTGGAACGGGCGCCTAGACGCGAAAAACGTAGCCAATAGAGAAACCTAAGATCGTACAGACAAGCCCAAAGCAACATCATGGCAGTGCTTGACCAATGTTTCAAAGTGGATGCCCTTTCTCTAATGATACTCCCTGGCGCTAAATCTCTCTGCGGCTATTGAGGAGTCGCTGAGCCTGAAGCGCCCCACGTGTATCAAACCGAAAGGCCGCCGGTAAATTCATTTGAATGCGACTTACCACTTGCCGTGGCTTTTGCGCCTTGAGATCTAACTTGTCGTCTCTCTGAAGCCGTACGCGGCGTTACTCAGGAGCAATCGCGCGGCGCACCACACTTTCTGCAGTCAGTGTAAACCAACACTCTTTTACTTCGCGTTAGTCGCGTACCTCTACCGAATGAATCCACACTCAGAAGACCTGGATGGGAATGGGTCGTGCTCGACAGAGAATGCAGCTACTGCTACTCGGAAGCCTCCCTTGATACTGTCACGCCTTGTCGGTCGGCCTCCATACATCCTGGACCCTGATGACTTGGCCGACTGCGAAAGGCTGACGAGCAAAGTACTCAGAGTTGATGATAAGACAGTACTCAAATCTGGCCGCAATGTTCGATTGGCAGAAGCTGAGGCTATGTACCTGATTGCTCAAAAAACAAACATTGTGTGTCCCGAACTCATAGGCGCGTACATTTTGAATGATATTACATACATCATAATGTCCTACGAAGATGGCCAACCATTTGGATATTGCTGGGAGAATGGGTCACCGGAAGAGAAAGAGAACCTCATCCAGCAGCTCAAGAGCTATGTCGAGCAAATGCGGCAAATAAAGGGGGACTTCATCGGAGGCATTGACTTCTCGCCCTGTCAAGATGGCCTCTTCGACTGGGACACTCCAGGCCATGAACGCGAATATGGACCTTTCGATGACGAAGCAGCGTTCAACAACGGCATCGTGGCAGCTCTGGAGAATCGTCATCCGCTAGAGCGCAGGAGGAAAGATCCGACCAAGCTTAGTCGGGTTGAATGGGATACACGACGGCTGGTGCAGTCTCTAAAGGGGCACGACATCGTCTTTACTCACGCTGATCTGCATGCTGACAATATGCTGGTGCGAGCGGATGGTACTGTTGTACTTTTGGACTGGGGGCTTGCTGGATATTGGCCGGATTACTGGGAGTTTTATAGGGCTAGAATTCATCCATACGCATGGGGAGATTTCGGTAGGGAAATAGAGCGGTTCGTTCCACCTTTTTATGTAGAAGAGTTTGTGATACAGCATATTTTACAGAAAATGATAGGTTGAACAAATTTCTGATTGGTCGAATCCGGCATTAGGGTCCTTGAACGTAGTTACAGAGTATCAGACCCATTCTGAAAATACAAGTAAGGTAAATAGCAACAAAAAGACCAGAAAGGAGATGAGGTCGCGCCCTGCAAGATCCAGATAGTATTAATTATGTTGGGCAAAGCCGATCCCATTTCCGCGGTACCAATCCAATGTCGCCAGCAATGGCAAATACGCGTGAGAGAAAAGGAATCAATGCGACATGTCTGTACAGAGCGTCATTCGAAAAGCTCCTTGGCTCCCCAAAGACTAGACCGGTGTAAACCCTATATCGACGAAGAAGTAGCTTGTTAGTAAGGTGATAATGTGACAAGTAAGAAAGTATCTTGGGATCTAGGAATGTCCCTGCGACGATACCGTCCACAATTTGAGAATCCTATTAGTGCAATTTTCGACTAAATCTTGTTCCAACTCTGTCGGCTCTATCCGTAGCAGTTATTTAGTAATCGATGCTTGAGATTACCTAACCTCTGGCGCATAGCCGCGGCATCGGATAATCCAAAGTTCATAGTGCAGGATAACTCAAAATGCCAAGTCAGGGCAGCCGTAGGTATTCATAATAGCATGGCCATTGGCCCCGAGCGAAAATACTTCTGTCCACCCGTCTATGGTTTTTGTCGAAGCCGCGGCGATTGTCAGGAGGAGAAGGAGGCTGGGCCAGTTTAGGATAGCACTACCGCGGCCTAGGCTATGATTGGGCGAATGCGTGGGCTCGTTAGATTAAGCCCGCTAAGCTGGTGTGGCTTGCCACTTGCGCTGTGACCCAGACGGCGGCCAACCTCGAGACTCAACTCCCACTTTATCGCGCCCCGAGTACCTGTGTCCAGTCCTGCTGTGCTCGTCGCTGTGTGTGTCGATTGTGTTTGTTGACAGCCTCTGTCGCGCTTGCCTCCGCATCCGCCCTCCTCCTCCTCCTCCTCCTCCGCCAACGTTCCGCCTCTGCGTCATCCGCTCATCTCGCTAACACCCCTGGTCCTTCCCGCCCAGCACGTCTTCCCAAGCTTGGCTGCTGCTTCCCGAGCTCTTCAAGCTCCCAAAACCCTCTCACACGGCCAAGTCCTTCGTTCCCCCTATTTTAGATACGGCTCTTTGGGTGTCGTCAAGTGGTTTCGCAGCTGCGCCCAAGCAGCTGAGCGTGCTCATCCGGCCGGCAACCTCATCCGCAGTCCGGATAGATCGAGAGAGCACCACGCGACAACGCCCTTTATCGCGCATTCGGCTGCCATTGGAGATCTCAAATTCCTTTGCGAGGCCCTGCTGAGGCCACGTCGCCCCACATGAGCCAAGATTTCTCGCCGGCGCCTGCAAGTCAGCCAGCAGTCGCAGGTTCGAGTAATGCCGCCGGTAAGTCTATATTTTACTTAAGCTGTAGCTGAGGCCTCAACATCCCAGCTCTACCGCGCATTCACAAAACCTCGTCACTAATCGATTGCTGTCTCAGCAACGATTTCGCCATCGGAGTCGACACTGAAGACACAGGTTCCCCCACGCACTTCCTCTAGAAGTTCGCGAGATCGGAGACCTTCAAAGGAACCCAGCGTCGAACAACGGGGCGCGGCGACATCTTATCAGACTGCTGCGCCTGCTGATCCAAACCCTGGTCAGCTGGACGCAGCTCGCTCTGGGTCGCTGCAGCCCAGTGCAGAACAACCGAGTAACTTGAGTGGGGCAACTGTGAGTGATGGCGAGAGCATAGGGAGGCGGTCGAAGCGGAGTTTGATCGATAGAAGAAGAACGGGAAGTAAAGGAAGCAATAAACGTGCTCAACAAACGGAAGGATCTACAAGCGAAAAGGCACCAGCACCTCAACCACCGGGTGCGCAACAGGCTGTTGGTGTTGAAAAGAAACCCGATCAAAAGAAGCCCTCGCTTCTTCGTCGCCTCCTCTGCTGTGCAGCACCAGATGACAGTCAACCTTTGGAGTCGGACGAGGCAACGCCAAATGCGAGAAAACCGAACAAACTGCGAACAGGTCGATCGCCGCAACCTCCCCGAAAGATGTCATACAGGAACCTAGTGCTGCGGAGTCGAGCACTGCAGATTCCAAAGAGCCGTTAGATGAAAAAGCCGGCGGCGCTGCTATTGCGCCAATCGATAAAGCAGGCACAACTGATTCCAAGGCCAGCACACCTGGTGACGGGATGATGGATACGAAAGTCTCTGAAAAGCAAGGCGAGATCGCTGGTGGAAGTCAAATGAAAGTTGGCAGCCAGCTACAACAGCCACCACAACCACCCCCCCTCGACACATCTGCGGCTACACTGCACCAGGGTCCTTCTCAGCTCCATCCACCGCCAACGCTTAGCGTGACCGAAGCTACTCCAGTTGCTTCTCAGCATGAAGAACAGCTAATATCAGACCGCACTCCAGAACAAGCTCAAACAGATGAGGAGATTGAAATGCGTGACAGCGGACCGACAGTGCCAATTGCGCAGAACGATGTTGCTACTTCGAGGGAAGAGATAAGTAGCACTGCCCAACGCGAGCCGTCTCCGCCCAAGATACCTCTTCCACCGCCTCCGCCGCTCGAAGAGCGACAAGCAGCGACCGCTCCTCCAGTCCCCCCGGCACCAGAATCGATGACTGTCGCACAACCCGAGCAACCGAAGTATCTTCTACCACCCATAAGGCCTGAATTGCGTGGTAGAAAATGCCTAGTCCTCGATTTAGACGAAACACTTGTTCATAGTAGCTTCAAGGTATGCTGTAATATTGGCCCCACAACTCGAACCTTCTCTAATTTCTTGAGCAGATACTTCATCAAGCGGATATGACCATACCAGTCGAGATTGAAGGCCAGTATCATAATGTCTATGTCATCAAGCGGCCTGGTGTCGACGCTTTCATGAAGCGAGTTGGCGAATTATACGAGATTGTCGTCTTTACTGCTTCCGTTTCAAAGGTATGAACGTGTATGGTTGCCACTGAATTCACATTGCTCACATTACTTTAGTACGGCGATCCGCTACTCGATCAGCTCGACATCCATCACGTTGTGCATCACCGTCTGTTTCGAGAAAGCTGTTACAACCACCAGGGCAACTACGTGAAGGATTTGTCGCAGGTGGGCAGAGATCTTCAGAAGACCATCATCATCGACAATTCGCCCACATCGTACATATTCCACCCACAGCACGCTGTGCCAATAAGCAGCTGGTTCTCTGACGCTCACGACAACGAGTTGCTCGACCTGATACCTGTCCTTGAAGACCTCGCCGAATCGAATGTTAATGACGTCAGCCTTGTCCTTGACGTAGCGTTGTAATGCTGGACACTTAACATGACGCTATCATTCGACCGTGACTGAGGGTGTTTCGGCCTGGATGATCTAGGCAGCTAGACCGATTTCTTACCTTTCGACTTGGTTCACATCTACTTCTGGTCGCTAGACAGTACGGCAGAAGTCTTTCTTGATACTTAATTACGAAGATTGTAATTACAACACGGCACTCAGCTTTGCAGATAATCGGGTCGGCTCAAGGTTGACTGCTGATGCAAAGCCGCTGCATATCACACCGGCCTTTGCTTCCAATTCCTTTTTTTTGTGTCCTGTGCAGATGGCATTTGCATACCTCTTGATTAGCATGGCGGGGTCAATAGCGGGTCAAGCAATTTCTTTTCCTGTCCTTCAGACTTCACATGCATGCGCTCGGCCTGGCGCTGAAAAAGGAAAAAGCGCTTGGCGATTTCTCTCACACGGTACCCAACCCTTGTCATTCTCCCTATGGCCCTACGTGGCGATCACTTCTCTTGTCTCTCTTACTTACCCCTCACCTTCGATACCATGCCATGCTCGGCTCCATCTTGCTGAGGCGGATGAGCACAGCTGAGGTTGGGCGCAGAATTGCTTTGCTTGTATAGCACGAGAGGGGGGTTTCTGGATTCTGGTAGACAGGAGCATGGAGAGTAGAAATAAAGCGTGTCTATATCAATTGACCTGACCTTGCACGTGACGTCGAATTTCGCTTCCGGGTGAGTATAACACAGTTCGGCCTGAGATAGAAGTGGGAAACTGGAGGAGGTGCCAGGGGAAGCATCAAAGCAAGGAATAGAGGTTGGCATACCGCTGACAAGATTGCTTTCGGTCTTTAACACGTCTTCGAGTCGTTCGTGTTTTAACGTACTGCTCGGCATTAAAGCCTGCCTGGTCCAATTCACTTTTCGGCGGGAACTCTTCAGGCTGGGGGGCAATTTGCCTCTCGTTCTCCTTCGGACGTTTCCAGCCATAGTAGTCACGTAGTGCAGCACGATTACATCCCTGGGTTTCGGGAGCTGGGGCTGGACGGGTTGCGGAACCCGAACGAGATGTGGCTGGGGAGTATTCGAGAGAGGTGCGGTGGGTGGACAATATGTGAGTGGCTGGTCGAGGAGAACTGAGAGGTGACATGAGTTCTGGATAGTGCCCCGAGATATTTACATGATTGCAAGATGTTACAGTCCTATGTAGACGAGTGCGGGCGGACGGTGACCGTCCTTACCTGCTACGTGCCTGCCCACGCTGCGGTACGTTGACAGACCCATCAGAGAGAGGGAGTTCAAAATTCGTGAGTCACCTTTTTCCAAATTTTGGTTAGGACACTCACAAACATTTAAAACTTGAGAGAGATGGATTTAATACTTATAGCATTTGTTAAAACTTTAAACGGCATTGGGTGTTATTAATTCAAATTCAAACTTTGCGATTTTGGTGGGATTTTAGGGGGAATTCGCGCACTGACCCACACAAGTTTATTAGTAAGCTAGAAGTGCGCACCTCAGCAAGATTTTGTGTGAATTCCATTTGAAAATCATCACTGCTACGCCCGCATTCTTTAGAACCACAACAGCAATTCATCTTGTATATCTTAATGTATTCACATGGAGCAGTTCGTTGAGTCTGCTGACAAAAATTTCAGACAGGTCGCATTACAGTGGCGGCGATACCCGTTGAAAAGCTTCAATCCATGCTTCGCGTCACCCGGCTTGGCCTCAGAAGGAAGCTCGACTGCCTTATCTCAGTGAACTCAGACGGCAAAATGAGGCGTTCTTGATAGCTAGGGTTCCCTGCTAGCTGATAGAATCCTAGCTCTTTTTCTGATCATTTCCTATATAGGCTAGATTCTAGCTCGACTTCTTATTTTACCGTCTGAGCTACTCTTGTCGCGACTTTGGTGTATCTCGAAAGTCGAGATATAGTTGTTTTGAACTCTTTTCACTTTATTATCTTCTACAATCTTAGTGAGTATTTGAATGTATGGAATTGACTACTTCAAGATATGCGCTTTCGTTCAAGATTATTTTTGAGTGCTAATTCGATAGAATAACTACTTTAATTCGTTGCCTAAAACAAAACCTCGATACGCTACTCGTTGCCCCTGCTCGCTGCTCTGCTCGCTGCTCTGCTCGCTGCTCTGCTCGCTGCTCTGCTCGCTGCTCTGCTCGCTGCTCTGCTCGCTGCTCTGCTCGCTGCCCTCGCTGCTCTGCTCGCTGCTCTGCTCGCTGCTCTGCTCGCTGCTCTGCTCGCTGCTCTACTCGCTGCTCTGCTCGCTGCTCTGCTCGCTGCTCTAATCTCTGCTCGCTGCTCTGCTCGCTGCTCTGATCTCTACTCGCTGCTCTACTCGCTGCTCTGATCTCTACTCGCTGCTCTGATCTCTGCTCGCTGCTCTGATCTCTGCTCGCTGCTCTGATCTCTGCTCGCTGCTCTGATCTCTGTTGCTCTGCTCCTGCCAGGTGCTCTGCTCGCTGCTTTCTCGCTACTCTGTCGCTGCTCTGATGCTCGCTGCTCAGATGCTCGCTGCTCTGATCTCTGCTCGCTGCTCTGATCTCTGCTCGCTGCTCTGATCTCTGCTGGAGTACTGTGTAGGTGCTCTGCCAGGTGCTCTGCTCGCTGCTTGCTCGCTGCTCTATCGCTATCTGATCTCTGCTCGCTGCTCTGATCTCTGCTCGCTGCTCTGATCTCTGCTAGATGCTCTGCTAGGTGCTCTGCTGGGTGCTTTGCTCGCTACTCTGCTCGCTGCTAATAAAGCAGATAGAGCAACAAGTAGAGCATCTAGCAGAGCAGCGAGCAGAGATCAGAGCAGCGAGCAGAGCAGAGATCAGAGCAGCGAGCAGAGATCAGAGCAGCGAGCAGAGCAGCGAGCAGAGCAGCGAGTATAGTATAGATAGATAGATAGGTAGATAGATAGGTAGGTAGGTAGGTAGGTAGGTAGATAGGTAGATAGGTGGTATTCAGGGGCTAATCTTTAGAGATTGATTCTGGAATCAATTTATCAGTGAAAGACTTCAATACATGGATTTGACTACTTTTAGTACGTACGAAGCGATTGCTATCAAAATTGGATTGATAAAAGAAAATTGAAGGATCAAAATTTGATGCCTAAAATATCGATTGAGTCTCTCATACAAACA